>CACRXP010000566.1:185335-272688 GCA_902702965.1 Spirometra erinaceieuropaei
GGTGATAACAATCAAACTCTAGCCGGTGGTCAAATCTGTTGGCTGAAAGTTGACAGCGGCTGACGCACGAGGGCCCAACTAAAACATCGCGCAGCAGGCTACTCTGACGCCACCTCGGGTGTTCCTTGTCGTCAAGACACACTTGTCAGGAAGGGTGGTTTTAAATACCAGTGTATTGTGCTAACATTAATTACTCTACGGTGACGCCGACCGGTTCTTACTTGCACTCGATACGGCTGCGATCATGCCTGATGTAGCCGGCCTCGATGATGTCCCGAACTGTACCTCTCCCCGCGTGACGATTTGCAGCAGCAAATCTGGATAGTTAAACCCATTCTCTCCGCCAACGATGGAGACCGAATACCGAAGGCCCAAGAACCACCTCCATGTCTTGACGAACTGTGTCGAGCCAGGTTTTGAACTGACCCCCTCCCCCCCCCCCTCGACGCCTCCACTAGGGTAACGGTGCCGGATCGAGGGCAGTAACAATGAGCTCCTGAGGTGGACGACGAAGAACATGCCCAAACCACCTCAGTCGTCTTTCTTGGATGGCCTGAGTTATCCTTGCGATGTTGTCGCAGCGGGCGCGGACTGTCTCATTTGAGACGAAGTCGGTGAACTTCACTCGAAGGATGGTCCTTAAGCAGTGGTGGTCAAATACGTCCAGTTTTCGCTCGTCCTCCACGCGCAAAGCCCAGCATTCACAACCGTAGAGAAGGACAGATCGGACAGATGTACGGTACACGCGAATCTTAGTGGCGGTGGAGAGGTCACGTCGGATCCATAGGCATTTCCAAAGACTTGAGAAAACCCAGCGGGCAGCATCGATTCAGGAGACAACGTCGTCCTTACTTTGTCCATTAGGCAGCAGCCTCGCCCCGAGGTATTTAAAACTGTCTACTTCTTCAAGTCCACAGCCATAAAATATGTCCGACCGGTTCACCCAAAAGCAGGCCAACTTTCGAGCTGTATTTGCTTATAATGCCGAACAGCTGTGCAGGCAGTATAATCAGCATTGTGCGTGCCCTATGTGCGTGCGAGGTCGAGTCTTTTTTCAAATCACTTCCTATCAAAATGAGAATTAGAGAAACCGCAAAGTGGGTCATAGTCGAATTCCATCTGCGTGGGATCTCATTACCGGTCCTAAATACGGCCACCTGAAAACCACTTCGCCATACACCCAACAGAAGTGCTGGTTGAGGTCGAACGCGTATTTTGCCGTGCTTGACACGACCGCGGGCAGCATGGCTTCCTAGCGCGCTGCGCACGAGCGGCGTCAATCTGAGAATCCTAAAAAGACATTCGGGAAGGGTCGCCGTAGCCTAGCTCGCAGTCCCTGGTAGAACCAAGTTTTCCTGTTATTTTACCGCCTTCTAGGCCACTGATGTTAGCGAAACCTGACAGACGGGCCGTTTGGACGTTTGCGTCTACCGTCCACGTTGCGTCCGCACTTGCCTCCGAGCGTCTTGAAATTGTCATACTGTGGGATCAAGGTGTGTAGGTGAAGAGGGAGTGCGATGGATGCTAGGCAAGTCACTGGCGCTGCGTGCACTCCATGGGGCACTGAAGATGCCGTCGTTCCTGACAGCACATATATGTATATACGGATATATGCGCTTTGGATTGCTGGGCAAGGGAACCAGACACACGCTACCAAACTTTGATATCAGCGCAGTCTTGCCAAAAGTGCATAATCGGACCAGGAGAAGTGAGTCAGATGCGGCGCAACATTTGAATTAGCGTGCAGTGGCTCTTCGGCGAACATAAAATGGGCAGGTGTGTAACTCAAGGGGTGAGAGACTGCGATGGCCCCCTCCTTACGGATAAGATCAACTGATAGTGCAGTGCGCTTCTGGTGAGCTGAGGAACTAGCACGGGGGGGGTGAGATGCTCGGTGGACGTCGCTGTCGTCTGGACTACGCGTTGTCCCCCCCGGGGCCGAACAGGAACTGAGCAGCAAGCGAAGACAAGGTAGCACAAACCTGAAGGCCACCTTCACCACAGAAATACAGTCCTTGTGGATAACGATGGTTGAGTTCCTAGATATTTTGGCAGATTTTGTATAATTCATATTAACCTTACTGTGAAAAACTTGGTGCCTCGGTGGGATCCGAACCCATGACAGCAAGAGGAGGCTTTAGTACAGCCAACGTTCTAACCACTTGATCTACGACGCGAGTTTAATCACATTTGGATCAAAATTACTCACCCAAAACTACTGCAACGTCATGGATCCATCAAATCTGATACAGTAAGTTGACTGCCTAAGCAGGATTTCCTAAGTAATTCACCTAGAATCCACCAGATGACTACCAGACTCACGTAATTCAGAGATGTTTTGGCAGATTTTGAATGATTAATATTGACCCAATTGTGAAAAACTCGGCGCCTCGGTGGGATCCGAACCCACGACAGCAAGAGGAGGCTTTAGTACAGCCAACGCTCTAACCAGCCTCTAAACTCACGTCTTCCGACGGGGCCTCGTAGCTCAGGTGGTTAGAGCATTGGCTGTACTAAAGCCTTACCCTTACTGCGTGGGTTCGAAGCCCACCGAGGCGCCGAGTTCTTCACAGTTGGATCAATATGGATGGTTGAGTTGTTCAGTGGGTATACAACAGGTGTCGGAAGTAAAAGAGAAATGACGTCAAAGAACGAAAGGAGGGCACTGGCAACATACCTCCATTCCGTGATTTGAACTGAGCGCATTGATTGTCTCGTTAGCGCGCTCGTAGTCGTTTTGTTGGATAACTACAAAAGAAAGAACACGAGAGGTGATAAGCCAACACTTGCCCTCCTCCCACACATTCACTTCTAAAACCTACACACGACTCTTAAGAATGTGCGGTCAAAGAAATAAGTCCGAGCGAAGTTGTCCTTAAAAAAACCAAGAAAATAAGCAGTGCAATCGCAAAAAGTAGTCCGACGACAATTCAACCGTCGTTGCCGACGATGTTCACCGCGTGCTCTACAGCACGGTGGCGCAGGGACGGTGACTTGTGCGTGAATTAGCTTATAGTAAGTACTGACTTGCACAACATCTACCGCAGTCTGTCCTCCTCCCCTACCGGGATCTGGTGCCAAGACAGAGTTAAGATGACCGGAGGTGGGGGGGGGGGGAGGCGCAGGTGGCTGGCACGGCCAGACCTGCACCTAGGGAATACAGGGGTTTTAGGAGGCACACGCAGATACACCTGAAGAACGCGTTCGAGATCTCGATTTGTTCCAAGGTCCTCTGAACTCAATGCTTTAACCCAACGAAGACGTTTCAGTATCGGAAGCCTTCAGGATCGGAAAGCGCACTACTGAACCCCCTATCCCACCGCATTCGAGGCCCCTTAAAGTTGCTTTGAGTTGCAAAGTATAGGTTAATCTCAACCTCTCAAGACGTTTTCACTTAAAATATTCCCACCAGGGAGTTTTTTTTAGCCGGAGCGACTAAGGCGTTGGCATTTAATCCAGGACCTCAGACCGAGACAGAGGGGAAAAGAACAAAACCTGGTTATATACAACAACCGCATACTCGAACGGCCGTCACAGTTTATACGGTCTCATCCTGTGCGTATGTCACCACAGCTGATAGTAGACTTGCACGGCATCTACCACACTCTGTCCTCCCCACTCCTCACCTGGAGCCGGCGTCAAGAAGACCGGAGGCGGGGGAGGGCGCAGGGTCGAGCCCGCACCTTGGCGCTCTACTCCATACCCCCTGGTCCGCACAGCAAAAGGTACTCTAGGCGGTCCAGAAAGCGCAGAAAACAAGACTGGCGGAGGGCATTCATTTACGGGTGCCTGCAGAGGCCTCGATTGCTCGGACGACCTCAGACAGAAAGCCGCACGACCGGAACAGCCACTTTAAACACGCGACCAACAAGCGAACACTAACACAGTTGCTCGGACGGGCACAGCGGAGGGGAGATGCCGTGTGGGGTCATCGTGGAGTGACCTCTTGTGCGGGGATATGTATAAGCAACTTTTATATGCAAGCAGAGGGACGTCGGTAAACTACTCATGATAGTAAGAAAAAGTCGAGGCGCAGATCAGAGGACAACGAAGTAAGCACACATCATGGTCCATTTCGTCGACCACTTTTTTCGCAATCAAATAAATGTGCGCGGCCGGAAGTATATTAGATAGCAAACGTGCAGGTATCCAAGGAGAAAAAAGTGCACACACAACGCACTGGTGTTTGTTTTCTTCCTTATCCGGAGGCGGTCGCAAAAACAACAACAGCGAAACGATGCGCTTACTGCCGACACACATGGGGACCAGGCACAAAATGACCAGAGGCACTGAGGAATTCCGGTTAGCGGTATTGACTAAGGTGCTTTGATACCGTCTTTGCATACTATCTTAGAAGCTGAGACTGAACATCTCGCCTAACATGTGATGTGGTAGCCGCTGAAAAGGTTGCTGCGGGGAGGCTGCCCGGTTGGTCCACTTATGCGTACAGGCGTCACAATACCGCTTTCCAGATCGTATCTAAGTAACCTGATTTTTACTTCTTGCCCGGGTCGGCCTGCACAGAAAAAAAACTGGAGGAGTGCAGGATGTGTATCATCAGTCGCTTTCGGAAAAAATTATAGGGCGTTTTATGATTTAAGCCACTGGGTTGATTGTATGGCCGGCATAGCCGGTTTGGCTAAAGTCGATGGACGTACTGGTGTTGTTAAAGAACCTAACCTGAAACCTCCTGTCTAGACGACAATCCGCAAAGACTCTTACCGACTTGGTCACACCAAACGAACGGATTTTCCGGTCTAGGTTATAAGGAGGGGGGGGGGGGAGAACTTACATGAAAATAAGTTTCGGAGAAGTACTTGCACAGAGGCTGAAAGTCGTCCACTAGCCAGTTCCGTCTGAAGGGAGGTCAGGGATGATAGGATTGCATCTCTTCCAGGAATCTATGCAATATGGAGGTTGAATTTCATGAAGAAGTAGTGGTAGATAACGAATAGAGGTGAACAAAATAAATTAATCGCATGGAGCTCCTCAAGACTTCTGAAAACAGATCATCTTTATCCGATCAATTCAGCTTTTAGAAGAAGGGCCGACTAGAGAAGTTCGTGTCGGTCACGTACAATGGATGTGCTGACTCATGAAATGTTAACCGAAATTCTGAAATGCATTTTCAACTCGAAAAGATTACTTAGGTAAGGTTGTGATATTTATCACCGCACAGTTTAATCCCAGAACATTTCAGTTACCTTTGGATGCCGACTTCTGAACGAACTTCTTTCCGACCGCTTGTAAAAATCACGCTGGAAAAAATGACTACATTAGTATAAATTCCTCTTCTGGATTTTCGATGCCCCCATAGATTCGAGTATATTTCCTGGAAAACATGCATAAAATATTCATTCAATTACTCATTTGGCGGAAAATTACGTCTTCTCCAAATTTTATACTTGAATTCGGTTTTAAAGAGTCTAATTATGAGATTTCTCGAGACCGTGAAATGCCCGTTCATAAGACATCGTGTCTCTGAACCTAATGTTGCATGTAAAGTTTACAACATGTCTCATATCCACTGCAAACTTTAATAACCCCATACGGTCTGTTCTTAATAGCGTTTAGGAACGTAATATTTTCCGTACACGAAAAATATATAGCTCGTAATTTGTAAACCCAGAACGCAAGTGTAGGATTCAGAATTATTCGGGGATCGGAAAAGTTTTTTTAAAACCGAATTATACCCCCCCCCTTAAAGTATAAAATTTGCAGAACGTGCAATTTTCTGCCAAATGAAAAAGAGTGAATGCTTTTATACATTTTTTTCTCTGAAATATATTTGAATTTGTGGGGGTACCGAAAATCAATTAGAAGAATTCGTACTACTTAAGTAGCCATTGTTTAGAGTGTAGTTTTTGCAAGCCGTCGGAAAGAGGTTCGTTTAAAAGCCGGCATCCCAAAGTAACTGAAATGTCTCGGGATTATGATGCACAGCAATTAATATTACAACCCTACTGTAGTAATGTTTTGAGTCGAAAACGCATTTCAGAATTTCGGTTGATATCTCGTGAGTTTGCACATCTGCTTTATATTGCCTCTGAAAGGTTCCAACAGTGCGCCATAGAGAAGTGTCGTTGAGCTCCTATAAATCAGAATTGGGGACAATCTTCATTACATGCTGTCTCCAGTCCGTATGAATAATATCGGTAAATTCTACTCGTGTCGGTTAAGATATGGGGTCCAGGGTGGTTCCGATCTCGGACGCTTGACGTATCCGGTTTTTATCAACGATGGCATGATGACTGAAGAGCAACGGTCATCCAAAGAATGTAAGAACACGGTAAACGCAAACACCTAATGATCATAGACAAATGTTGAAGGAAATCCTCAGTCATTTCAACGAATGGTTTGTTACTTGATTCATGAGGTCCAATAAAGAGTAATGAACTATAGTACGGTCAAAAATAAAAAAAATTAGGCGTCAATCGAGAGGTTCATTGGTACTTCCTAGATGAAAGGCAAGTTGTCAAAGATAATAAATAAATGGATTTCGGGGTTGTCACAGCCCCCCCCCGACCAAATGGTAGCTAGCGGGCGGTCCAACATGAAAAGGTCCTTCACGTTTGGATAATTCTACAAAGCTTCGTCCGTTTACAGCGCTCTTGGAAAGTGGCCGCCGATTACTAGAGAAACTAAGAGAGGAATTAAGGTCGTTAATAACTTGACGTCTCTGTTCTACGCATTTTTAATTTGGTTTGCTTAACCTGCTCTCCTTACGTTAAGAAAAATCACGGGATCTCGTTCGGAGGCATTGAATTCGAACAAGAGAACGCTCTGCCCTACGTTTTGATTAGTCGAAGTCCCTAGAAACCTTCGAACAGTCGACGTGAAAGCTTCGTCGAGCCCATGATGAACCTCGATTTACGTAGACTATCCCTTATCGATTTGTCTGGGCTTAAAATTGGCTTCCCAAGCTGATAGGCAGAACGGGAACGTCTAAGCATAATATGGGGGTTTTTATTTCCTCGATAAAAGCCGTTGGGGATAAGGGAGAGGAACCGGAGTATCTCATCCCCCCACTTTGTCGCATTTATTCAGCAAAGTAGATGTACACTATTACCCCTTGCCGTTGCGTTCTCATTTGGTGGCGGGTATCAGTCCCTGTAGCATGAACGATGCTACTGAAGCGGCGTTACTAGCAAATGCGTCGTGACAACAGCTGTTCCAACTTGAAAACAAAATTATGGAGTAGATCAAGTTGCCCGTTGCAACTACACATTTGCAGCGTCTAGGAGGTTGAACTTCCGATCTCCGGGGAAAAGTGGTTCACTCTATGCTATATCAAGTATGAAATGCGAATCAGAGATAAGGGGATGTCAGGTAGCAGTGCAGTGCCCACAGTTTAAGGGCGGAGCAGCCCAGTGCAAAATCCAGCGGATCCTGAGTTCAATCCCGTTTTGGCGACACAAGTTTTCGCGGTTATGTGGATTCCCTATTTTGAATAGCCTGCGGTAATAATGGTGGCTAACTAGTATTTAGAACGATAGTTCGCTACACGCAATGGTATACCCCGTCACACGAAAACGGTTTTTGGTGGTGTTGCACATTACCTTCACATGCCTAAAACCAATAGGAGGCCAGCAGCACTTAGTAAAGATGCTTTAACCAACAGTCTGTAACTGCAGACGTCCATCCGATAGCAGCAGATAGAGAAGGTGCCACTAGTGATTCAACGGACGTCTTGCTTTGGGAATACAGCTAATTGAAATCAGTAGAAGACTTTATGTATTATATGATATTCCGAATCGTAGAAAACAAGTGAGGACAAGGCAATTTAATTGAATATGAAGGGGAGGCGATCTCTGTTTATTGTTGCAACGTTTTGGATTCGCACGTGAGCCCATCATCAAAAAATAAAGTAGCTGTACAGCTCACGTCGGCCAGGCGCAACCTTTATCCGTGCCAGTGATTCGTTTACGTAGCACAGGTGGGGGCACCTGGCAAATCGTTATGTCGCGCAGTCTGCAGTAGACGCGAAACCCAGCCATTCGTCTGGCCTCTGATTCTCACGCATTCGAAATTAAAGTTTCCTCCTGACAAGGACGAGTGGGCAATCACCGAGGACAGTTTATCTTCCCGTCCCGCAGCACGCTCATATTCATGCAGTCTGGTGCGGACCTGTTTGCCGGTTTCAGCAACATATACGACTTGGTCACAGTTGCATTCTATCTGCCAGTTTACACCAGATTTCTGACTGGTAGGTAATGGGTTCTCAGGATGCATGAGCTGTCGGCGGATTGTCGTCTCCGGTCCGTGAGAGACTTCAATCCCAAGTTCGCTTATTAATTTGGCGAATTCCTTAGACACAATGACAACACAAAGCACGGCACGTCAGAACAAAGGTTTCGGTTGCTCCCTCGGATTTTTCTCTCCTGGCTTTTCGCCTGCATTTCTCGACAAAATCGTCAGGACGTCTGTTCGTTGTGGTGCAGTCTATATGCATATGATAGAAATGTGAGTGTTTTCTGGAACCCTCACGGGTTACGGTCACTCTGTTGTCTTCCTCGTAAATAAACTGACAGCGTTAAAAATTACAAAGGTTTATCTTTCACGTAAATAAGAGGGAATTATGATGACCGAATGAGTCCTCTATCGTTAGGAAGTGAAAATCAAAGCCTAGCGCATAAAATAAGCAAAAAGACAAACGGCTCTGAAATTTCTGTAAAGTCCTTTATCAGGTCAGCGAAATTAATAGCCGATCACACAAACATTGCGAAACGGGTGGCAAACGGTAGTTTTGCTGACAGATGAGTTGTAATGTCATAATTTCGATATCCGTTTCTATAGATTTAGGACGAGTTCAAACAGTGGCTTTGCACTCTCAAAATTTAAAAGTGAGCTGATGGTCTTGGGAGATGCCGCTGAAATCGAGAAATACTAGAGCCATATGGGCAGAGCATTGACCCGATGACGAAATCAACTTTCCCTTTGACCCTAAAATAAGTGTACTACCGCCTGCGCACTTAGTATGTCATCTTAGAATGACTCGGTTGTCCGTGTCAATTGACGGACTGCGTGTGTCAGGTTGCAGATGCTGTAACAGCCACCGCTTACAATTCGGTATCCTTAAGCGAGCAAGTTTACGAATAGCGAAGGTGGTGGGAACAGGAATAAATGAGCCAATTGCCTAGCATAAAAGAGCGAAAGACAGACAGCATCCGCTGACCCCCGCTAGGGGGAGAGCCGAAACTGGCTCAGGGAACGAAATTGAAAAACTGCTAAAGCATTCGTATGGTGGTTTGGACTCTGAGTGCGGGAGGCAAACTAAACAGAGTAAACTTACGTCCAAGGAGGGATTGCGAAAGACTCGGCTAATTTGAGTGGTCAGCTGCGTTATTGTGAATGTGGAACCGTCGTCGTAGTGGAGGGGGCCTGCTGGTGGAAGTGCAGTGCTACTGACAGCAGCAATTGGTGGTTGTCCCAAACGAGGCGCGTACATTTGAGAGCAGGAACCACCTACAGTTGACAGTGGCTGCGGTGTAGTCGGCACATCGGAGTTGAGGTTAGATGAGAAGGCGTTCGGCTGCGGAACTAAAGCCGATGGGGCTGCATTGTAATTGGCGGCTGATGAGGAGTGAGACGCAGGTCCGTTGCCATCAATAGAGTGAAAAACCTTGCCCCGGTTCCGTTTGGTGACTTGTGTCCCACTGTTGTTCACGGTCATGGGGAGTTTGGGGGGATCGTTCCAGCCAGCTTATTGAGTGTATATAAATGTATATATAAGTTAGGAAACACAGTCCTAAGGTTAAGCAGAAATAAATATGAACTATGTAAAGTCTGCCAAAACATCTATGAAGAAATAAATAAGGAGAATGAAGGTCATGGGGTGTGGGTCACGTGGTGGTAGTGGCAGCTGGCGTAACGACTGCAGTTCGAGCCTCTTGGAAAACTTAAATCAAGGAGGAATTAGGTAACTCTAGTTCAATTAGGCAAGTCGTTATCAAATTTCTAAGAGCACCTATCAACAATTCAGTCGACTGCGCCAGATGCGTAAACCCGATAACTCCCACGCAAGTGTAATATAAACTGAAGGACGTAGCGCGACAGACAACGTGAATCGGTGTCGCCCAGAGTTTACGAACTTGCCTTCTCAAGACGAACTTTTCGTGGCCTGTGCTCCACGACGCTAGTTGGAGAACTAGCTGGGAGCCCAACATTAGCCCACATATGGGCTATTGACAACGGAATGAAGTATTCAAAGGTGCATAGTCAAAACATGCAAAATCAAAGGGATTTTCTAGGCAAACGAAAAAAAATGTCGGTACTGGCGGACATCCAAATTAACAAGACAGCGAAAGGCGCCCTGGATTTCCGATGTAGGGACCGTTACCCAGGTTAACCAAGTACACACAGAAGTCAGCGGTATCATTGTGTAGACGTCTAAAGTTCTGTGCTATATGTTGTGAAGATTTCCAATAATTACACTGTAAGTGTGAAAAGCATTCCCGATAAATAGTGGACGAGGTGCCTCGTCCACTATCGATCGGGAATGTTTATAGCATAAGCAACTTTATCCAGACTTCGTTAGCGTCAATTGCATAAAAAGTTCAAGTAGTTAATATGTAATTAAAAAAGCAGTTTTACTATCAGAATATACGGTGAATGTCACGAAAACACGTCAGAAATGAGAAAAAATATACCTGAAGCACCTATCATCCTTGACCCCTGTTATGCACAGCCACCAACGTTAAGGTGCGTGTTGTAAAGAGCCCAGACACGGTTTGGAAGTTTCAGTTCCACTCTGGCACAAGACCAAACAGTAATCCATGGATTCCAAAATTATGTAATTTTAGGCACTTAAATATGAGCTTAGACTATCTTATTCTTATTGATAAGACAGAATTTCGTGTTTGGTTTAGATTTTTGAAGGCATAATGTTTCAGGTAAGGTACTTGACTTCTTGGTCAAAGCATTCAAATGTAAAATGTCAGGATCTGATTGGGATGCAGTAATCACTAAACGCTTGGCTCCGTTTGTGAAAAATTCTTCACGGGCCAGGCATTAAAACAGTGAAATTTTTGACAGAAGCCTAGAAACGGGCGGCTAGAGATAAGCCGGTGAGGAGGGGGATGAGCCGCAATAGTTGAGACAGTGCGGTAAACGCGCTAAAGCTTGAAGTAGAGGAAACGTTTAGAACTCGCATTGAGAAAAGGGAATGAGGCTGTGAGTTCGACTTTATTAAACGCAGAAAGACCGTATAAACAAGGTTTTTGAATACGGGCAGGACTGAACTACTGCACCTCTTCTTGAAAATGTATGGATGACACAATTCACAAAAGCGCGCAAACACACTGGTATGGAGTAGTCTGCGAATCAGTTCTTGGAGCAGTCGTGTTACATTATTCATGCTTTCTACTCCAATACAAGTCCCCAACATTTTGGATCCAATTGTCTTTATCGAAGTACAAAAATATCGCTTAAGTAGAACGGACTCGGCGCTGGAACATCCTTGACAGTCGTTTTCAGGGTTTGATAACATACTACAAAAGTACTCCAGTCCAACTCACGTACCCCGCCAGTACGAGTCCGCCTATCCCCACCCGACCTGTGGATAGCACAGACAGTGCTACGCCGATGGTTTCGACCAGTTGGCTCTTAATAATAATAATAATAATTTTATTCAAGGCGCGCGGGAGTCCGTTCATAGCAAGTAAGAATAACTTTTTTATAATTTTTTTTGAACAGGTGTTTAGAATCCATACAATACTTAATTCATAGTTATTAAATAAGTAGTATTTTGCGATAAAAGATGGGTGAGCTGTGAAGAAAACTCCTAAACTATAAACAAAGTGAGTTTGAATGGATTAACATTATAGGAGAAAAATCTGTCGCTCCCGAATGTATAAAAAGCTGGCAGGACCGGCCCGTATGTGGCAATGTATAACGAATTTCAGGAAGGGGTAAGTGGGCTGGTCAGGCAGGAATGGCCTACATGTGGTATTGAGTAAAAGGTCCAAAAATGACATCGTCATGGCAGAATTCATATGCTCGATGAGGGCATTCATATCAAAGTGGCGAATAGAGAATCAGTCTCACGGCCATAGGAACTCAGTTGCGATCGACTACAGTCAGCTGAGTCCAGCCGAGGAGGTGACAAGGGAGATGCGACAAGTCTACTTGTAGATGGCGAATACGGAGGGTTCCGCCAAGAGCGTCCATCGACCGCATTCTGTGAGGGCACCATGCATGGCCAGAAAAATCGGAAAATAACATTTCTGATAAGGAATAATAGGAAGCGATGCGACTCACAAAAGAAGAAAATGTGAACAGATACGGAAGTTTAATGGTAGCGTCCTAAAACACCGTCGGCCTTTTCTCCATGTCATGGAGGAAGTTGTCCGGGAAGGATGAGGAAAATAAAAACTTAATCGAGTCAGTATTCATGTAAAGGCGTATCCTTCTCCTTAAAGTGTGTAGATTATCTGAAGTTCTTATATTTATTGGAAGGTTATTCCAGAGAAAAGTATATCTGGAAGCGAAAATAGAGAGCGCTTAGAGGTGGAGGACGCTGGAGGAGATATAATCAAGGAAGAGTTGCGGAGGTTGGGAACTAGGGGTAAGGAATGAAATCCGAGGAAGATTTGAACTATCATTAATGCGAAAGAGGAGACAGAAGCCTGCTTCTAGTCTCCGAACCCATAAAAGGTTTGGGTTAATTTGCTGACATCTATCTGAGTAGAAGATATTGGGATGTTTCCTATCTAAAAGTTTTTTAGAAAAACGTCTTTGGACATTTTTAATTTTCAAGCGACTGGCCTCGTTCATCAAAAAAAATAATGGGCAATAATACTCGAAAATGGGAAGTACAAACATGCGATAGAGACTTAAATTAATTTAAGGAAGATAGAAATTGTAAGAAATAAAGCCACATATCTGGGCAGCTTTGGCTGTAGTTCCGTCTGCTTGTGGCGAGAGATCAAAATTATTACTGTAGCTTAAACCTAAATCATTGATTGTGGTACATACAGTCATAGGTGTGCCTTGAAAGACCACTGGTTGTGGTAGTCTGTCATGTCCAAAACACACATAGCGACATTTAGTCGGAGAGAATTCCATTAGCCATTTTGAGCTCCAGACTGAGAGAGCAAGCTAGTCAGCATGGATTTGCTCCAGGCAATGAAGGCTAGTAGATTTATTGAAACAATATACACATTTGAGATCATCGGCATAAATAAATGATTGCGAATATTTAACTGCCGTCGAGATATTATTTATGTAAAACTCGAACAAAAGAGGACCTAAAACGATGCCTTGTAGGACACCACATACAATAGGGCTTTCACTGGAAAGTGAAGATCTCACTAAAATCTTTTGTTTACGATTAGACAGGTATGACTTGATAAAGTCTATTAAGGGACTGCAAATTCCCAGAGACTCTAATTTAACCAAGAGTCTTTTATGTGGCACTTTATTAAAGGCTTTACTTAGATCAAAATAAATAACGACAACAGATAGATGGTCATTACGAAGAGAAGTAAGTAGATTGAGAAACGACAGATGACATGTTTCACAAGAGCGATCTGGTAAAAAACCATGCTGGGAAGTGCTAACATCTTGATTGTATGCAGGTATATATGTATATATTTGGAGGGTTAGAGGCAGAACCCTTGATGACCCTATTTATGTACAGTGCTTTCGCAGATTCGTGCTCAAAAAGGAAATCGCAGGCATTTGCAGTGTGATCGATTCACAGTTCAATCGTAATCATAAGGTAGGGCATAAAGTCTTTGCAAATTACTGCGAAGGGTTTTCAAAAAATGGCTGTGCATAGTCATGGTGTAAAAGCCGATTTCTGTCGAAAACTAAACGAGCAAGTTTTCTTTTAAACAAACGAAGTGTGTCAGCCGTCACAATCTTGCTTGGAAGCGAGTTTCACGGTCGGACGACCCGCTGGCTGACTTTGTAGGCATGGTCGCGTAGTTGGTTTGTACGGGCAACCTGAAAGAAGCACTCTGCTCTTAATGAGCAACCCTGTCCGCGGAAAATCCGGAACGTCCAAAGTTGACTGCAGTTTGTCTTCTATATAAATGAAAATGGAAGGGTTTCTCCGAAAGTACTGCACCGATTGCGCTGAAATTCGGATACAACCTTGCCAATGCATAGCGCTGGGTTTTCTTCAGCCTACCTTCATGATTATGCAGATGGTACGCCTGTGATGGGTAAAAAATCGGATATTTTCCGACATAACAACGCCATCTGCTGCGACCACTCGACCCGCATCCACGCGAACACACGTGCGCCCACCAAACCACATGACCGACATTCGCTCAAACGCACGTGCTCCGCCCGACAGCCGCGCCCACCCACCCGGCAGATACTTGAGCATTCTCCCCTCTTCATCTGAGCCGATGCAACATGGGCAACTCAACAAACCACCCACCCTGTAGCGAAAAACAGGCAACTCCTGAACTTCACATAATTGGGCTGAAACCGCTTCCACTGGGATTCTCGGGAGTGACGACTGGATGCGGTTAACAAAGCCCCCTTCCTCCCTCCCCACACAACCCCCGAAATGGGTCCGTCACCCAGTGTCAACTCAGTGTCGTGCAGCCCGGCTTGAGGAAGCCCGGTTGCGGTCGCGGCTACCGGGTTCTGCAGCTTTAGGTCTGCTTCGTTCAACAACAGAATGAACACTTACAGCTGAAAGTGGCTGAAAGGCGCCAGCTGGGAACAGCAGACCAGCGGCAAACATGAATTCGTTCTCAGCATTCACGCTGCACTCTGAAGAACACATTCGTTTGCGTGATGCTGTTGTGAACGACGGTGCGACAACAACGGTTGGAAGACTAACGATTTTTCTATCCAACATATACCGGCAGTCGTGAAATGCAGCTCAATGAACTACTACTCCTACCGACTTATGAATCGACAGAGTGTAAGTAATCACCTTTTTGAAATGCCGTCAACTGTTTTACCACTGCATTGGGGATATGCATGCAAAAAACAAAACAGAATGCCTGCTTTTCATTCGCTTGAATCAGACCAAGTTGAGCTCTGAAGAATATATTCATTTGCATGATGCATTTGTAAATGATGGTAATAGAGATAACGTTGTAAGACTAACGATTTAGTCACGCATATATACAGACTGCTCGCGTCATATGTTCGATTACTCTCAAGGTGCAATTTCTTACGTTTTTCAGTACGGGCGTCCAGACCTACTCATTACATTCACACGCAATACAGCTTGCCGGATATTCATCAGCTTTTACTTCCTGGGCTACCGCCGGTAACTGGGTATGACATCACAGCACGTATTTTCAGGAAGAAACTGCAATCGCTGGTGAACTTCATGGTGAAACACGAGGTGGTTAGGTCTGTGTGCGGCTTGATGTATGAGTTGGAACGGCAAAAGAGGGGACTGCCCCACGCACATGTATTGATCTGGCTCTATAACAAGATCACTTCCAACGAAATCGACGATGGCTTATGCGCTGAATTACTTGACGCCGACGTCGACGCTGATTTGTATGAAGTTGTGGCGAAGAATATTATACATGGACCTTGAGGTGCACTGAATCCCAGTTCTTCCCCCCCACCCCCCGCATGACAGACGGAAAATGCTCTCAGAGATATCCTTGAGTATTCGCATGCAACACAGTTAACGGTAACGACGGAAGTCCCTTATACCGAAGACGATCAGCGGAAAACGGCAGTCGGAGTCTTCTATATGACACCTTAAGACAGTTTATTAAAGGAAGGAAAGTTTCGCCTTTGAACCCCCTATTCATATTCAAAAATGGCGATAGAATTAATTGATACCTAAGTAATTCTGGGGATCTAAAATTTATCGCGATGTGTGAGGTATGCGCAGACAGCCGTCGCCAACACAATCGTGATTGCATGCAAAGAAAATGAGAACCTAGTCTTCACTTAAAGGATTCAGAAGTTCCGGAAGTAACCACCGCACCAGGAAGTACGTTGCATGCTTCAATGACCCTCTGCGAGAAAAGGTTCCGTTGGACGTCCGTATAAATATAAATTTTAATTTAATGCCAGTTTACAGGCATTTTCAAGGGAAGCGATTAAACACAAATCCGACCAGCAGTGAAAAAAAAACTCCTGAGCTTAAGGCATAAAAATATAGTTGATGGTGGTTTTTGTGGTTTGGAGGGCTCAGGAGAAAAAAAACTGTCGGCGGTGGTAGAATATCGACCGTCAAGAAGGGGGAGGTTGCACGGTATCGGAGATTATCGGACGTCAAATTCCTTTTATGAAGTTGGGGATAGTCAAAGTAGAGGCGTTGAGGAACAGCTGGTGAGACCGGCCATAGTGTTCAGAGACCACAAACGCCATCGGTACGGTACAGTCGATCAGTAGATTCAGCACCCAAAATTTGTGGGAGCTTTTCTGAATGCAAAAATCGAGTAATAGTTCTCTTAAATGAAGGAAAATTTTGCAGAGTTTTCACACTCATGGGTAGTTTATTCCAAATAGCAATTGCATTTACAGAAAAGAACCGACGATATTTAACAGTACGTGCCAGAGGCAGAAATAAGAAGACCTCACGGTGACTGTTACGTCGTGGGTGGATATGATGTCTTAAAGAGGTGAGCGGGTTAAATGTGTGATTATATAAGAGTTTAAAGAGCAAAAATAGTCCCTTTTGTAATCTACGGAACCATAAAGGATCGAGGCCTGTAAGCCGGCAACGTTCTTGGTAAGACAAATGTCGGTGTTCCGGGGTTAAAATTCTCTTGGTAAAAAGTGTTGAACGGATTCTATTTTCTTCCGCTCAGTAGCACGCATGAGGCTAAATGAAAACGAACAGTATTCCAGACCAGGTCTAACGTACATGTTGAAAAGGCGCATTCTAATGTCCCTAGTTTTAAAATTTCGGAGGATAAATCCGGTCGTTCTACGTGCTTTGGAGACTATCAAGGCACAGTGCTCCGAGAGATTAAGACTCTTGGAGTATGATACGCCCAAATCCCTTATAACCCCTGGCACATTTATTGCGTGACCTTCAATACTTAGTTGAGGTTGGCGGTCGTCGCCAACCACCATGACTGAGCACTTATGCCAGGAAAGAGAAAGGCGCCATGTGCGGCACCACTGGGCGAAAGCCTGTAGATCGCTCTTTAGGAGCTAATGCACGATGTCATGATCTGCCGGCCTATATCGATATTCAACTTTAAGATCATCGGCATACATGAAAGGCTTACCATTCTGAAATAAATCGGGTACATCATTAACGAAAAGGCAAAATAAAAGCGGGCCGAGTACACTACCCTGAATGACTCCACTCCTCACACGTGTGGGGTTGGAGATGGTATTGGAAATCTTAACTCGTAGTGTGCGAGTGCCCAAATAAGAGGATATAAAATACAAAAGTTTGCCACCTATTCCGAAAGAGGACAATTTCAAGAGGAGAAGAGCATGGTCAACACGGTCAAAAGCCTTAGTGAAATCGAAATATACTGTGTAAAGAGCAAAACCATGGTCCCTAGATTGGAGAACATAGTCAAAGAAAGAGAGTTGACAGGTGTCACAAGATCGAGCTTTGAGGAATCCATGCTGAGCAACACTCAGTAAGTTGTTCGCTGTTAAGTGACACATCATCTTATCCTTGATCAATGTCTTTAAGATTTTCGAAACTGCAGGGAGGGTGTTTATTGGCCGAAAGTCATCAAATGATGTAGATTTGCCGTGCTTAGGAATGGGCAAAATGTGTGATTCCTTCCACAAGGTAGGATAAGTTTCACTTTCAAGAGCAAGATTAAATATCTTGCATAAGAGGGATGGGAAGATAGTGTTTGCATCAGCTTTTAAAATGCTTACTGGGACACCATCAGGGCCTGGACTATAAGATTGACGAAAACGCCGAATCGCAACACTCACATCCCACAGAGTGAAAGTTATAGTTTCTAGAACTGCCCCAGTCAATGACTGGATGGTCGGAAGCGGATTGGTCGAGTCTTCAATAAACGTTTTGGACAGGAAATCATTGAAGCTATCCGCGGTTAACTGGGCATCAACTATAGGATTTCCGAGATCGTCTCGAAGGATGGGATACTGCGTCTTTCTCTGAGTTCGTATTTTTCTAGAGAAAAGTTTCGAGACACTTAACGAATGGTTTTCGGTAAAGTGGACCTCTTCGGCTAGCTGTTTTTCTTCAGACAATCTCTTAGCTCGATCAAAAATATCACAAATCAAGGGCAGAACAGAAACATCGTTCTGCAGATGGAAACGACGATAAAGCCTGCGCAATCTGCGACGAAAGGGTAAAGGTAGGAAAATCTCATCCCCAACATTAATAATTTTCTTACGGGGGACAAAACGAGAAATAAGCGGACCCAAAATTTCGTACAGTTTTGCAGTGCAAACATTTACATCCGAACTAAGGAAGAACTCAGTCCAGTCGTAGGAATTAAGGTGTGTTAATAATTCTGGTGAGCGAGTTGATCGGAAATCGCGGAAAAAGTTATACTTTTGGGACGACATTTCGTCAGCCTCGAATTCCAACGTTGAAACAACTATGTCATGGTCTGAGCCCCCGAGTGGGCCTAGGGATGACACTGACGATGGCAAGCAGCCTCTACAGAAAATTAAGTCAAGTATACTTGAGCCTCGGGTGGGAAAATCAACAACCTGAGTCCACATCCCGACATCCACAGCCTCAAGAAAGTCATCGAACCTTCTGGGGCCTGAAGGCGGAGACCAGCGGACTTCAGGGAGATTAAAGTCACCCGCAACCAGTTGATACTTAAAACTTAAGTCGGCCGCAGCATGAAATGCCTGTGAGAGTAACCGATCAAAATTGTCATTGGCGTTGGGAGGGCGATAGACGCAGCCAACGAGTAAGGAGAGCTTATTTTTTAGTGCAACCTGGAGCCAGCAGCTGCCTTCTACCGCTGAAAAGTGCGGGAGGTCCAACGGCAAACATGTAAGTGTTTGCTTAACGTTGACGCAGCTGCCCCCTCCACGGCTATCTTGGCGATCATTTCGAATGCAATTGTAGCCTAGAAGAGAGAGTTCGGAGTCAGCTACTGAGGCTGATGCCCACGTCTCAGTTACTAAAACAATATCAGGACAATGGACGAACACCTGAGTCTGAAGCAAAGGCATCTTATTAAGCAAGGATCTGGCATTTAAAACAAAAAGTTTGAAGGGAAAGGCTGTTAGTTTTTGAGGGAGGTGGGCTACATCGTCCAGTTCTGGGTCGCCCACGGAGCAAACGGTCCGGATGCAACCATCCGGTTCTGCAAAAAATTTTGTGGCATCAAAAAATTCTGACGTGGATAAAAAGGGGTAGGACTTGGGGGAGGGAATGACGGGCAGGTAAACTGGTAACTATTGTTAGCTAACTTATTTTCAGCTGGAAATCCGCGGGGCAGATACTGCAACGTATTCCCGCCGGGACGAAACTGAGGATCGGATGAATTAACTGATTCAGTATGGACATTATGATGAGGAATTAATTGGTAAAACGGCCGTGGAGGAAACATGATAGGGGGGGAACGCATTGTTTCCATTGGAACAAGGGGTCTATTAAACGGTGGGAAAATCGGCATATTCGGCCTAACTGCCTCTATATGAGGGCTGGGGGGCAGTTGCGAACCCGCTACGTTTTGAGTCGGGGTATGAGCTACCTTATTCCGCAGCTTAAAAGGATGACCAGGTAGACTGTCCGTCCCATTTAATCAGAAGAATGGGCCAAAGTCTTGGACACGTTGACGACCTTTGACATTCCTGTAGGTTTGAATAAGATCACCATGTAGTTGCCTAACATTGGGAATAAAAAATTTAGTTCAACCAGTCTGGCTCCTTAAGGCAGATTGCCAGAATCCTTGACAATCTCCGCAGCCATCGCCTGTAGTCTTTCATGCTGTTGATAGTCCTTGAGCCTTGGTCGCTAGACCCGGACTAATACACTAAAACGGACCAAAGGAATGCCTTATAGGGCTTTCTGAAAAGCTATTTATCGATCCGCAAACATCCTCGCCTTGGCACAAATACTGCTGGTATCGCACGTTAGGATGCCTTTCTACTCTATGGCAATGGTTTTAGCAAGGAGGTCATAAGAACGCCAAGGTCTTTCTGTTCCTCAACATTTAAAAGGGTTTGCCCATCAAGGAGGTATCGGAATCAATCATCCTTCTCGATAGTCCTTCTGGTGCGGAGTCCCAGGACCACACATTTGTCCAGACATTTGTTAATTTGAGGAGGCAAAGAGCTGACCAACTGCTCAGGCGGTTGAAGCAGTCTTGAAGCTCGTACCTGTCTGCGTCAGAACTGATGGCTATCCACAGCTTAGTATCGTCAACAAGCATGACGGCGTTGCATTCCAGGTCGTCTACGACGTCGTTCATGTAAACTCGGAATAGCGACGGCCCTAAAACTAAGCTTTGGAGGACCTCCTTAGAACGGGGTTAGGAGTTGACTTCGACGCATCAACACACACGGTTTGTAATCTGAACGTAAGAAAATCTACGATGCATGTCAACAGCTTTCCTTTTATCCAAATTTCAGACGGTTTTTATGTTAGGCGTTTGTGTGGGACGCTGTCGAACGCCTTCATGAAGGTCGTGTAGATGACGTCGACTCTAACATCCTCGTCCAGTGCTCGAGTGACTGCTCAGCCGAGGGCAATAAATTGGAAAGGCACAAGCATCCTGTCTAAAGACGTACTGGAGCGCTGAGAGTAAGAAGTGGCCTCCAAGAACTCCATCTTTTCTTTTTATTGTGACTTCCATTATTTAACGGCAGTTTCTAGTGAGACTAACGGACCAGTAATGGTTAATACTGGCGTTAGCCCCACCCTCGTATATTTGAAAGATATTTGCTGCCTTCTATTCCTCCCGATTCTAATGATGGCCGGAAGGTGTGTGCCAGTGGGTAGCAAAGGTCGTTTGCCCATTTTTTCAAAAATCTAGCCGGTATATTATCCGGACCCGACGAGCACATGACCGGCGGAAACAACATCACTGCTGACATTGTGACTCCGAAACTCAGTTTTCTTATTGAAAACCGAGGCAAAGTACCGTCGCAAGTGTTCAGCTTCCCCGCTGATTTCAATCATTTACGCTGATTTCAACATGTACGTTAGACCTGGTCTGGAATACTGTTCATTTTGATTTAGTCTCATGCGTGCTACTGAGCAGAAGAAAATAGAATCCGTTCAACACGTTTTTTACCAAGAGAGTTTTAACACCGAAACACCGACATTTGTCTTACCAAGAAAGTTGCCGGCTTACGGGCCTTGATCCTTTATGGCTCCGTAGATTACAAAAGGGACAATTTTTGCTATTTAAACTCTTATATAATCACACATTTAACCCACTCACCTCTTTAAGACACCATGTCCACCCACAACGCAACAGTCACCGTGAGTTCTTTTTATTTCTTCCTCTGGCATGTACTGTTAAATATCATCGGTTATTTTCTGTAAATGCAATTGCTATTTGGAATAAAATACCAATGAATGTGAAAAATCTGCAAAATTATCCTTAATTTAAGATAACTATTACTCGATTTTTACATTCAGAAAAGCTACCACGAATTTTGGGTGCTGAATCCACTGATCGACTGTACCGTAGTGATGACGTTTGTGGTCTCTTAACACTATGGCCTGTCTCAACATGGACAATTTCTTTGGCCAACAGCGACAGATGTTCCTCAACGCCTCTTCTTTGACAATACCTAACTTCATAAAAGGAATTGACGTAGATCTTCAGAAAATCTACATACCTTTAAGAGAAGGCTACGCCTTTATCTGAATACTGACTCGATCAAACTTTTATTTTCCTCATTCTTCCCAGACAACTTTTTCTATGACACCGAGAAAGGGCCATCGGGAATTAAGCGTGCCGCCATTAAATTTCCGCATCTGTTCACGTTTCCTTCCTTTATGAGTAGTCTCGCTACCTAAGATCCCTCACCAGAAATGTAAATTATTCCAATTTTTTAGTTCATACATCGTGCCCTCACAGAGTGCGCACCATCGATGCTCTTGGCGAAACCTTCTGTATTCGCCATATACTAGTAGTTTGGTCGCATCTCACTTCCCCCATCCTCGGTTGGACTCGGATGTATGTAACCGACCGCATCTGGGTTCAGTATGTGCGTCGTATTTGTCGCTTATTTATTAGCGACAAATAGGACGCAAATACTGAACTTCAATAGCAAACACCTGATCAGTCACAAACGCAGTTGCGTAAGGGCGCTATACCGGCTTGTTGAGACGCACTGCAGTGAAATGGAAGACAAGGTTGCTGAATTACAATATCTTCGACGGGTAATGAGAGCCAATGACTACCCGCGCAACTTTGTCAACCAGTGCATACGAAAAGGACACCAGAGACCAAATCCAACTAGCCCCAAATTTTGGCGGGCTCTTCCGTACGTGAAGAACGTCTCGGAAGCCGTCAGTCGTCTTCTCACTCCACTTGGAGTTGGGGTTGCACACAGGCCGGAAGCAACCATTAGACGCCAAGTAATGAGGCCAAAAGACCCGCTGCCACGGCAGGAAACGTCTGGAGTCGTTTACCGGATCTGGTGTAGTTGCGGACAAAGCAATTATGTCGGAGAAACTGGGAGATTACTCCGTACGCGACTTGCCGAGCACGCGGCAGCAGTGAGGCGGGGAGACGCTAACTCTCAGGTGGCGGCACACTCGACGGGACCCGGCCATATTTTCAAATTTCAAGAGGCCGAAATCCTCGCAAGGGGTGACAACCGCGTGAGCCGCGAGCTGATCGAGTCATGGTTCTCAGGCCCGCAATCCATCAACAAACACAATGACCTCCCAGTGCCCTATTCCGTATTGCGATTTTCCCTGGGCAGGAGAATCAGTCACGTGGGGAGGGCGCGGGTAAGCAATTATCACGATGAGAGTGGGCCAGTTTGCCGAGCAATCATCACAGCAGCATCGAGCACGGATGACGAAATCGCGGCGATTAACAACTCGGACTCGGACCGCCAAGCCACCGCCGCATCAATTACGACCCCAGCGGCGATTGTGAGAACTGTTGATTGCAGTGCGCTCACGGTCCCACGGCAGCCACGTGCTATAAATACTGCACTCCTGGTGCCACCTTCACCTCTATCTGCGAATGTCTCTGAGGATGGATTCGAGTGAGAATCCGAAACTTCAGGCAAATAAACTTCTTGTCCCAGTGATCGCATCTTCATCTCCTTCTGTATTCGCCATATACTAGTAATCTGGTCGCATCTCCTCTGCCCTATCCTCAGATGGACTCAGAGGAATTTAACCGACCGCATCTGGGTTCTTGTCGCCTCGAGACTGGTTGTCATCGTGCCCTTACAGAATGCGCTCCATCGGCGATCTTGACAAAGCCTTTTATATTCGTCATATATTAGTAATCTGGTCGCATCTCCCTTCCCCCATGCTCGGATGGACTCGGTTGAATGTAACCGACTGCATCTGGGCTCCTATCAGCTCGAGACTGGTTTTCAATTTCACCACTTATTTATCTTATTCAAGGCCACATACAGGCCAGTCCTGACCGACCCGCCTACGTACCATTTTATGAAATCCGTTACACAATGCCATATACAGCTGACATTTATTTCGGCCATGTTGATGTCCGACTATATTCCATTCTATACCGCCACATGCAGGCCTGTCCTCCCTGCAGTTTTCTGATGCTATTTTTTGAGGTTTTTTTATCCTGTTAAATTAATACAATCATTTTTAAATTTTGCTATGGAGTTTTTTTTTCACCCCTAGTTTTTCATTTTGCATAACGGACTTCTAATCTCAAAAACTTTGTATTGCACTTTGTACAGATTTTGCCTACCTCGTCTAAAATTCGCATGTAAATTTATTTTTACTTGCTTTGATGGGACCCCGACGGGGCTTTAATAAAAATAATTGAATTGAATTGAACTGACGTCCGATAATCTTCGATACCGTGCGACCCCCCCACCCTTCTCGAGGGTCAATACCCTCGACTTGTGCAACCCGCCTAAAAACATATTGACCTTTCTTTAAATTATAGACATATGTACGGGATGTTTCCAAGTACTCAACTTTGCAGACGGACTGTACTCCAGTCTGCACTTTGGCAACTCGTTGAGTTTATTACCAAAGCCAACGTCTGAGACCGCCCAATAAAACTGCACATGAAACGGTCACAGCTGAATGTGTCGACGTCGTTCTTCTCATTCAGGGGGACAGCATATGGGATACTGTCCCTGCAGCTCGCGGATTAAGAAGTTCAGAATAAATCCTAATAGATTCATGCTTCAAAGGGAACCGAAACAACGGGAAATTGAAATCATCCCCCGGAGCCTCGTTACATATTTTCATATTTTGGTGTCCTTTTTGAACTATTTCAATGTACTAGACTTATCTTAACGCTGCTCTCGATTTTACGTTCAAAATCGGACAAGTTTTTGCTTGCGCCAAGTCTTCCGTTAATAAGCCGAATTAGACTGAATTAACGGTTGTATTCTATAGCATGAACCTTACACTAGGTCAGTGCAACCCACTCAGCGACGGATTGTATGTTGTCTTGAGCGCAATATTGGAAACCACTCAAATAATTGCTTCAGTTTAGAGTTAATATATGAGTTCCGTAAATGAGTTTCGCAGTGTATAAATAACTCCTAGACAAAGTAATTGAGAAATTTTCTATGATTCTCATATCCAAACTGTATAATAACTCAGGTCAGTAATGAAGGTGGTGATGAAATGAGCACAACCTAAATTCATATTAACCACCATGGTTGACTTGGAGTTAAATAATATATGCCGAACGAAGAATGACTTACGGATACCAGCCTTCTAGCAAATGCCGTATGTCTGCCGTATGTACATATACGGTTGATCTGCCTCTTCTTTACAGATTAGTAAGCTGCTCGCTTCAGATGATATTATATTCTGAAATGTGAAAATATTTGCTCCTCTTTTCTACCGTGCCTTTTGGGTCCACCATTTAATTCAGCTTTTTACCATGGATGCGCTGAAGGAAATTTTATTTTTACGCTTTACACGTCTGTTAACTGCCCTCAACTTGACTAGCCTTTTTTACTTCAGCAGACCGCAAAAATTTGTAACCCAAATTCCACATCAAAACAAGTGCCACATGTAAACCAACACAATAATCAAGAATCATTACCGAAATGGAAATCCTGTATTTAAATTCCAACCTAATGCAGACATTTGTTTGAATTGAGAAGTTCGTGTAAACAGCATATTCGAGGTCGTAAGTGAATAATATAAACTGACACTTATTTGTTCTTTTTTTCGCGTTTGGGGAAACTGAGCAGGTATATTTAGACAAAGTCGCTAAAGAAACCATACGAAGACCGACAAACTAAAATACAGCAGCATTTTTTCGACTTCTGTAAATGAATAATAAACCGACTATTGTGACAGCATAGAGACATAAAACACGTACACATTCATTTATCTATATGTGCATGAATTGTCTGCGGAAGCTATGAAAAAAATAGATTCTTATGAATAATAGGATGAGGCACGGTTGAAAATCTGCGAGTGGCAAGCCACGGGCCATTTTGGATGAATATTATATATTTCGTATGATATACACATACAAATATTAATGCACATTAGAATACAATATTATAGTGCGTATTAGTATAGTTATATACAGGCTCAACTGCGCTGGTTAATTAAAAAGTTGGGGTCATGTTTTTTTGACATTTTTTATTATTCATCTTGGGCTATAGCCAATAATTGTGTGCCATTAAATGCACAGAACGTATGATATCATATATATATATGTCTCTTTAATAACGAAATGCCATTGTAGGTTGACAAGCCATGCATACGCTTGTTAGCACTCAGTTGTCAGCAAATATTTTCAGTTCTCAGGATGATTTTGATAAAAAATAATTTAATTATTGCAGAAATTTAGTAATGATTGGTCATTACGTGAGCCAGTATGCCAGGTGATACACACCGTTATGTGCTCCGCTGTCAAGATTTTAGTGTAAGTTTGCGTGGTTTTGCGGTGGCGCCGTTTTGCAAACGTGGCCAATCGCAAGAATTTAACAATTTGCTTTATTTACATTAAATACATATAACATATTAGGTGACATTTGTTGCTCACTTGGGGCTCTGCAAAATATGGCGAGAAAGAGTACATAAAAAACAGGAAACGTGATGAGTCCATTAATCTTTATTGCAAAGTATCCCACTGACACTAGGTCAAGTGTACTTCCCTGTTTGTAATTAGTTATTGGAACTTAAGACCAATCAAAAACTAGAGTGCAAACTAGTAAAAGCGTATCATTAGTTGACTGAGTTAATAAATACGTTTGCGCCTCCTACAAAAATTCTGACTATTAATTCATTGACTTCTTTGCAAATTTAGATTGCGACAGCAATTCGAAAGTCTAAGGCTACATGAAAAAAACAATACCCTACTCAAATTTCTGCGGTCTGCAAAGTGTGGAAGCGTTTGAACGTTCTCGCATCCAGAGTCTTTCAGGTTGGTTTTTTGAGGATTTGAAGGCTTTTCTGATTAAAAGTATTATATCTTAACAAAGCAGTTAGGAAAAAACTCAAATTTGATTAGTTCTGCTTTTAAAAGCCTCTGTATCTTCCGAGCTGTTTAAAAGATATAAAATATGCCTTTTTCTGTTTGTCCAAACGTGATACCTAGTTTTGCCAGTTATTCAAGTTAAATGAATCAGCCAGATGGACCGTTGATACAACCAAGGTGAAATAGCAGTCCTCAAAAGTTAACCTATTTAAAATAAATTTTACGAAACTCTAGCTTCTTCTGGAGGTTTCGCTAAAAACATTACGCAATACTATGTTTCAAAGCTGATACCTTGAAGACAAAGCATCAGTTGCGTAAACATCTACCGTGGGGTTCGCCCAAGGCAACAGATAAGTAAACCTCCATTGGGAGTACATTTTTGACCTATAAACATTTTTTATGATCGCGCATTGTCTTTTTTGCGACGACTGTTCAAGAAATCTAGTCCCTCAGCCCATCGCGATCGCCCGTGCCGTAAATGTTTCTACTCAGATATGTCTACCCTTCGAAACAGGAAAAAATATCTGCTGTCCTTGAAGCCGATTATACTATAAGACTTTTAAAGACACTCGATTAGGCTGTCTATGTGAGAGAGTCTTGGATTGAGGCCCAGTTTGATAGGCAAAAATTAGCGCCCTCTTCTGTGTCGTTGACAGGCACATGTGATGATTATATTACGATTCGAAAAAAGTACTGTTCAGTAAGATAAATTTTAAATTTCGTCAACGAAACTGTCCGTCTACCAGACAGGAACGATTTAGAAATCGACTCGAAATTATAAACAAAAGAGATCTGAATGCGGCTTAGCACTTGATGAGATAGATTAAAATACTTTCAGCTGACCAAACCTGAAATGTTTGTATAGATTATGTCTTATCCCCAGGGAACCTGCCTTCCGATGACACTAGTTTGCCTGTTTTCCTCGCCTAAACACTGATGCTAACGGCTAGGACTTTTTTATGTGGAAGCAAATTTTGATAGCGCAAAGTAGGCTTCATTTCACTACTCCTTCAGAACTGAGAGCGGCTCAACAAAAGGGACTGTTTACCAAATGGATAAACGCCCAGCTCGAAAGGGACTGCGAAGAAAACGCCCTCCTTCCAGTATTCCACTATAACAGGCGTGGAGGCCGGCAGGCAGGCGACTTTTGGGAGACCAGTCTTTCACCAAACTGGAGGAGGTCGGTGATTATTGAGCCTGTAACGGATCTTTACCGCGACCTTTCCGATGGACGTGTGCTACTCAAGTTGCTGGAAATATATACGGGAAAAAGAGTGAGCTGATTTTCTGCCTTAGATCTTTTTTACGGCAAACTACCTAAGCTCTATACCTCGCATACATGTTTTCTGTTTTTCAAGCACGTGCCACAAAAGAACCTTGACTTTCAGTCACTTTCATTGGAATTACAGAAAACATAACCAGACTAATTAAGTTAGTTCAGGATTCTTATTAATTTTTTACAAAGTTTAGAGCACATTAAAAATCGGGACGGACAGCAGAGAAGCCCTTAAAGTTGCGCGTTTTACTTCCAAACAAAATGTTAGATACAATAAATCAGCTGAGTCTAATAGTAATTTGGTGGATTCAAGACAGATTGTATAAGAATTTCTGCTTGGGAAATCAGCTTACTACAGTAGATGTGTTGACTCATAAAATGTTAACCGAAATTGTGAGATGCATTTTCGACTCGAAAAGATTACTTGAATACGTTTGTGATGTAGGTCACTGTGCAGCCTAATCTCAGAATAATTTAATTACTTTCGGATGCCAGCTTTTGAATGAACTTCTTTCTGGCCGCCTGCAGAAACTACACTCTGCAAAAACTAACTACTTATGTAGTATGAGTTTTTCACATTGATTTTAGACGCCCTTATAAATTCAAAAATATCAGAAAGAGAACATGCATAGAAATATTTATTTTTTTATTCATTTGGAAGAACACCACGTCTTCCGAGAAGAGGATAATTCAGTGTTTGAAAAGTCTTCAATTATGACCTTTGCTTAAGAAGGTAAAATGTCTGTTCACAAAACAGTGTGACATCAGGTCGGGCCGAAAAAAATTTGGAAACAAATAAATCGAAACGAATCTCATAATTAGAGACTTTTTAAACATCGAATTATCCTCTTCTCTGAAGACGTAATGTTCTTCCAAATGACCATGTCGCTCAGACTGTTAGAACATTTTCCTTAATTTTGTGGGTACGACGCCCACTGATCAAAGTGCCAGTTGTGCAAAATTTGCCAGACAAATTCAGAAATTCTGAGAATTAATCTTCTTGGAGATGGAGATAGATCAGATGACCCATTTGAAATTCATAAAAAGACTGTCGATCCGAAATAAATGAATGGCGACAAGAAATCGAGGTTTTACGTAAAGCAGCTCTCTTGCGCACACCTGCAATATATATACGGGAAGGACTATAAAATATCTCAAAAAATAGCCGTATTTTAGGTGGGACCCAAAATGCAGACGTGATATAGTTGTCTAAAACATTAACAAAAAATGTAAAGATACAATTTTCGGTCAACACTTAATGTAAATAGGCAGCCTAAAGAACCGCCTAAAGCAGACAACGAGTTCAGGATGGAAGGTGAATTAACAGCTGAAGAAATGCGCACAAATTTCGTCGAAAGTCGATCTGAACAAGACTGCCCATTTTATTCTATCTCCACCTGCCCTTCAGTTTCACGAGGTTGCGTTAACCTTGCCTCGGTAGCCCATTCAAATTGCGGGACAAATCAGATAAGAATAACTGGCGTGCCTAACCCCATAGCGACGAATTTGCGTCCGAAGTCTGATTCAGTTTGGAAAGAGGAACGACTAGGTCTGTTACGTTCTCAAATGAGATTGCTTCCCCCCCCGCAGACGGATGCGCAAAAGATGCCTTTTGGAGTTGCCAAACGACATTCTCGTGGGGTGGGGGGGTCTGTTGGCGGGTCGACCGGTTAGAGCAGACTGAAAACCAGGTCTACATGCAAGTAGTCCAGACTGACACGGGTCGTTTTCATGGTCTTGAACAAACAAAAGATGGCAGTACTGCCTGCCTCAGAATGTCAGTCTGTATACTGATATGGAGACTGTCTTTCTCTTTGGTAACATAAGCGGTAAAAAGAAGTGATTGCCGTAAAAATGGGCTGTTTCACTTGCTTCGGTATTCTTTTCACGCCCTCAGTTGACTTTTCACATAAGCAACCGATCAGAAGGACAGTAGTGACTGCAAATAAGCCTGCCCTACACATGTTCAACACCGGCTAACAGATTCGCTTCTGAAGCCACCATCTTGGGTCAGAACGCCACAACCAGGGAGCAAGCCCTGTCATGCATAACGAGGCTCTTTGAAAGACAACTGCTGGAGACCCTAGAAGAGGGGATCACTGGCGCTCTTGACTGAGGCAGGGGTGTAGTCATCTCGCAGTCACGGCATCTACGGCGGATGGAGTCTCTTGAACTTCCTTGCATCATCAAAACGATTTTTTCTACCTCATGATGCTAAAATTTACCAAAATGTGGCCACCTGGGCAGGTTATTGAGCAGCCTGTAATACCGGGCACTTGTTGAGCCTTATTGTTTACTCTCTGTCGTCCCATCACTGACCACCAACCCGATTATAGTGGCTACTAGCACCTTATTGGGACTCAATGGAATACCTGAAGGGCCTCTATCGCGTTCACACGCTGACTGCCACCCAGCAGATGCGGGAAGGGAGTTATTCACAGGTCTCGTTTCTCCACCGCCTAGCCCCACCGGCGTATTTTCTTTTCCCACACCCACGACACAAGTGATGAGGGTGTTCGAAGAACCGAACTTACTTCATGGGAACAGGTGAATGGTTAACCTCGAGGATGCAGTTCACAAAGTGACTTCAGTTAGAAGTCGCTCCATAAACTCTCATACGGCGTTGTAATGGAGCGGCAAATTAATGGAGAGAGTATTCTTTGATGTGGAAATGTAAGTAGGTTTTCTGAGCAGTTCAGAAAAGTGTTTTTTTTAAAAAATAATTTTGGCAGTCATTTTTGCAAGGAAAAATCCGTTCGTCATCAAATTCCCCTTCCTTGGTACCAGGTGGATAAATGTTTCCAGGCCCGTCGACCGAACGATTCTTGAATTTTTAACTTCGAAATCATGGAGGAGACTAGAGCTGACTACAAGAGGCTTGAATTTCTGCACCTTGGAGGAGATTTCCGTGTTCCACTATCTATATATTCAGCATATTTTTCTTCTTTCTTTTGCGAATAAACGCAGAAGCAACTGATTATAGGGCTTTGTTACGAGGAGCAGTGTAAACGAGTGACTTATGCGGTGGAAGTTTAACCAGTGTCAGAAAGGTGGCAGGCAGTATCTACTGTCACACCGAAGTGCGATTCATTAGTTAGGGCGAATTACAGGATAGAACGCGGGTAGGATCTAGGACATACGGCGAAGCCCATGAAACAGTAACACAAACTTTAAAATACGCATCTTGGCAGTAAACATGATTACGTGATTAAGGCTACTCTAGTGTGTGGTATAGAACAGGATGAGAAGAGAAGGTGCTGCCCTTGTCTGCGTCAGATCTATTTCCAACAGCATCTCTAATTATGCATTTTCGATATTTTACCATCAGTCTGGATGCCTGTTTGTACTCATTGCATGAAGTGGATATTCAGGCGTTCTTTTTCATCCACGTACAGTGCGTGACCTTTCTCATGAAATGTTGGCTGAAATTCTGAAATGCGTTTTCGATTAGGAAGAATTTCTTGGTCGCGGTTGTGATATTGATTTTCATAAAGCATACTCTTATAACATTTTAGACTCGGCAGGATGTCAGCTTTAAAATGCACTTCTTTTCACTCTCCTGCAGAAAGCGTGCTCCGTAAAAAATGACTACTTGCGTAGCATGCATTTTTCCCATTGATCTTCAATGGCCTTTCAAATTCAAATATAGTTTATAGAAACCCCAAACAAAAATATTCTTTCTTTCAGTCGCTCGATAGAGAACCACGTCATCTTCATATTTTATACTCAAAAAAGAAATATAATTAGGTTTAAAAAAGTTTTCTAATTGCCGAATAATTTGGAACCTGATCGTTTGTTGCATTAGCGCTTAGTGATTACACTCTACAAGGTGCATGCGTTCCGCGTAAAGAAAATCCCATATTTTTCTATGTCATTTAAGAGATATCAAACAGGGTCCATAAAATTTAGCAATGGATGAGGTCCATGTTGTTTATTTCATGAGGAGCAGTGGTAAACAGCCAGGTACGATGCTATGTGAATGGACATATCGCGGTCTTAAAAAGTCTCATAATTAGAAACTTTTTAAGAACCTAATTATACTCCTTCCTTGAATAAAAAAATATAAAGAAGACGTGATTCTCTATTGATTAACTAAAAGAAAGCATTCTTTTGTTTGTGGTTTCTATAAAATATATTTGAATTTCCAAGACCATCGAAAATCAGTGGGAAAAATGCATGCTACTTAAGTAGTCATTTTTTACCAAGCACGCTTTCTACAGGAGATTGAAAAGAAGTGCATTTAAAAGCCGACATCCTGCCAAGTCCAAAATGTTATAAGAGTATGCCTTAAGATAATCAGCATCACAACTGCGACCAAATAATCCTTCCTAATCGAAAACGCATTTCAGAATTTCAGCCAACATTTCATGAGATAGGTCACGCACTGTACATATTCCAGTAAACTGCGTCTTCTTCCACGTTTGCCCCCTGTTGGAAGGACACCTCTCTGTTTTAAATTTTGATGGGACGCCTACATTACAGGTGACCTTGTGCTAAATTCCAGGAGATTTGGGGATAGATTCAGGGCACGGCATAAGGTGCCCGCCTGAAATTAAGCGCGAGGCCACTTGTAGAAGAGGAGTACTTTCAATCCTGTTAAATCCAAACTTTTTGTAACTACAGTACGTGGGCTAACTCATTAAATGTCAACAGAAATTCCGAAGTGCGTTTCCGTTTCGGAAAGATTAATTGAGTAGGGTTGCAAAAGTTCTCATTATGCAGCGTAAATCTATAATAATTTGGGCATCTCAGGACGAAGGCTATTGAAAAACGTCTTTTCGGCTGCATCCAAAAATCATACTCGTAAAAAATGACTACTTAAGTTGTATGAATTTTCATCATTGATTTTCGATGTCCTTAAAGATTCAATTTTATCTCATGGAAAGCATGCATGATCATATTTCTTCTTTTGCTCATTCAGTAGAAAATGACGTCTTCTTCCAATTTTACACTCAAATAAAGAGTATAATTTAGTTTTAAAAAAGTTTCCAATTGTGAGGATTTTAATACCAAGAAATGGCCCTTTATAAAACGTCATGTGGCTAAAATCTACTGCTTAATTTTATGAACCCCATATAGTCTCCTCTTAATACAGTAGAGAAATGTATGGTTTTCCGAACGCGGAAATTGTGCGGCTTGTAGTTTGGGAACCCTGAATCCAAGTGTAACGACAGGTTGGGTTTAAAATCATTCGGGAATTGGCGAGGTTTTATAAAACGGAATTGTACCCTTCCTTAGAGCATAAAATCGGAAGAAGACCTAATGTTCTACTGAATAGGCAGAAGAATGGATATTTTTATGCATGTTTTTCACGAGATATAATTGAATTTTTAAGGGCATCGACAAGTAATGAAAAAATGCATGCTACTTAAGTAGTTCTTTTTTACGAAGTATGAGTTTTGGATGCAGCCGGAAAGGAGTTTATTCAAAAGCCGGTGTCCTGGGTTAACTGAATTGCCATAGAATTATGCTGCAAGATGATTCGTTTTAAAAACCTGCTTAGTTAATCTTTTCGAAACGAAAACGCATTTCGGAATTTCTGTTTACGTTTCATGAGTTTGCCCAATTACTGAATGCAAACATCTCAGACACTGGCAAGATTTCCTGATTATCATAGTATAAACGCATTTTCCAATATAATTTTATAAGCATAAGAACAGAAGGACACTCAAGCAGTGATTTAACGCGCTTTAAAACTCAGTTTGCGCCGTGAAATAAACCAAGTTTACCAAAATATTTTTTGGTTGAGGTTGCTCCTTCTTCTGGAAAGAAGTTAAAAATATGATCTCCTGCACAATGCTGAAGTCCTTTATATATGAAGTCCACGATAACTAGTTGAACATAGAAGAGAGTCGAAAGTCGGCGAAAGAAATAAACATCGCACAGTTTTTATTTCTTTTGCAGATTACTGAACGATCGCTGAGCGCCCCCTACCATTGTATATTCCCGATCGAAAACCGACAGGGCAACGGGCTCGTGGCCCGGTGGGTAAAGGCGTGGACTTCTAAACCAACAGGTAGCGAGTTCGAGGCTCAGGTATTCCACATTTCGGGCTTGGGTATGGCTGGCTGACGACGGATAATAAGCCAGAAATGGCCATTCCAGTCTCCCTTGTCTTTGTCGGTAATGCCATCCTGCCTATGTATCATGCGCCGCTGTGCGGCTGCGGTTGGGCTCGAGAGAGAGTCCTTAAGGCACAACCGAACGAATGAGTTCCGTAAGAACGATCGGTGAGCACCCCCCACCATTGTATATTCCCGATCGAAAACCGACAGGGCAACGGGCTCGTGGTCCAGTGGTTAGAGACGTGGTTTTCTAACTAGCAGGTCGCGAGTTCGAGCCTCGGGTGTTGCACACTTCGGGGCTGGGTATGACTGGCTGACGACGGATAATAAGCCAGAAATGGCCATTTCACTCTCCCTGTCCTTCGTCGGTAAAGACATTCTGCCAACATGAAAATTCCCGAATATTTCTCTAGGCCATACCAGGCGCTAAGCACTTCACTCCACTTAATGGACCCAAAATAACCGCGAAAACAAGTTTACATCTACTTTTTACGGAAAGCAACATATGACCTTACAAATCATTCACAATAAATGCAAACACTCACAGTACTCAAAAAGTAATGTTACTGCGTGAGAAGAAAACATGTGACTAAGACCATTCTGAGAGACGAGGTAGCAAATACCGGTATTATTAATCTACAATTAACTTCTTACTGGCGGGACTGCTTCGAGAAAGATTAATAGAACATTGCCGCCTGTTGAATGAGAAGAAACATAGCCAAACGTCCAAGACCTGCTTAAAGGGAATTTCAGAGCCCCAAAAAGACCTCTGATCCGAATCACGGGGAATTTTTAGCATTTTAACATTGCCCACTTCGGTTGGTCAGTCATTCAGCTTGTACTGATGCTGCTGGTTCAAAGCTTAGAAAGCCTGAAAACTACTTTTAACTGTTCGTCTGCGTTTGCCGACAGCTGAACACAACTCGTGGAAACATGAGAGCCCACTTTATGGAGAATGTGAGCAAGGCGTTGGCAGTTCTCAAGGAGAGAAACATTCATTTGGAGAATATTGGCGCTAGTGATATCGTCGATGGAAATGCCAATCTCATTCTTGGACTCATCTGGACCATTATGCTGCATTTTCAGGTAAGCCAACCTTTAAAACTTTTGTCCATTGTCTTAATAGAGAGGTCTCAAATGAAGAATGAGGGCAATGAGTAATCGCAATTAGGTCTATCTTGAAGGCTGAATTTTGATCGGACACACTTGGGGGATATTATGAGTCACGCAAGCGTGTTTTCATGAGATAATTTTTTCCTAACGTCCAATATTTAGGCGACACTTTTAGTGAGATTGAAACAAAGTCTGCCAGTAGTAGTAAGTAAATGACGTTCCGCAGGTGTACGGATGGCTTTTCACGGCGATTTTGACACATAAATTTCTTAAGACGGAGTTAAGTATGATTTCGCTCAAAGCGCTTATCACAAGACACGCAAAACTCTCAGTTCAGTTCAGTGAGGAGTATTTACAGGTACAGTGTACACTTTTAGCAACAGGTAGTTAAATTTAATTTGCTTTCTTTAAAAAATTAGCCGGCTAAATCAATAAAAGCAGTCAGGTAAAACTTTCAGCATGAAGAGGTTTGTTTGCACCAAAACGGAGTTTGGCACTGATGATCGTGCATCAAATGAATTACCCTCATGGACAACAAGTTGATACATGGAAGAAAAAAACTAGTGTAAGGTCGACTCAGTGACCGCGTCGCCTCGTTACCTAGCGCATATTACTCACTATTCACCAATGGACGCGTTTTTCATTCATTACAGTGTTATAAAAACCGTAGCTGCCCACTGACGGGATAAATCGGTCGTCTAAGGACGGAATGGTTGCAATGATTCCTTTTTTAATGCAGTCGTCATGGCATTCCTAGTCAGACAGGATTCGAGTCGAGCGCTTCTTGTTTTAAGGAAAACCCGGTATATCATTGGTTGGGCGGACGTGTGTAGTTCGTGCAGACAAACTGTTTGGCTTTGTCAACCACTGCGACTGACCCTTTCCTGTTCTTCTTAATTTTATCCTATGACCAGGCCCTGTAGGCTTAGGGAGGAAAGGGAGATAGTACGGTAGATGAAGCGCGAGTCCATTATCACTACAAGATAATTAGCGCGCAGTCACCGTCCCTGCGCCCAGCCGGTAGACATTTTCGTTCGCAACGGCTGAACTCTAGCATGCAATATAATATTAAGGTACAGCAGGTGGGCTAACTCTTGAAATGTCAGCCGAAATTCCGAAATGTGTTTTCGTTTCGAAATGATTAATTAAGCAGGGTTGTCAAACTAATCAGCCTGCAACATAATTCTGTAATATTTCAGTTACCTTAGGATACCGCCTTTCGAATGAACCTCGCTCTGGCTGCAGGCAAAAACTGCACTCTGTAACAATGACTACTTAAGTAGCATGCACTTTTATCACTGATTTTTGATGCCCTCTAAAGTCCAATTATATTTATGAAAAAATGCTAAAAAATTCATTCTTTTGCTCATTCGGTAGAAAATTACGTCTTTTTTCAATCTCATACTCGAAGGAAGGGTATAAATCGGTTTTCGAAAACTTTTCCAATTCCCGAATAATTTTAAACCGGACCTGTTGCTTCACTTGAATTCAGGGTTTCCAATCTACAAGTTGTATAGTTTCCGCGTATGGAAAACCATACGTTTCTCTACAGTGATAAATGGAAACTATAAAGGGTTCAAAACATTTAGCAGCGGATTTGATCCATATTGATAACTTTACGGTCCACATTGGTAAATACAGAGACATGACAATTTATGAAAGACCATTTAACGGTTTTTAAAAGTCCCACAATTAGAAACTTTTTTAAAACGGAATTATGTTCCTTATTTGGGCATAATGATAAAAGGAGACGTAATTTTCTACCGAATGAGCAAAATAATGAATAGTTTTATTTACGTTTTCCATGAAATATAATTCAATCCTTAATGATATCGAAAATCAATGAGAAAAAGTCCTGCTACATAAACATTCATATTTTACAGAGTGTGGGTCTTGCACGCAGCCGCAAAGAAGTTTATTCGAAAGCCAGCATCTTGACGTAACTGAATTATAATAGAATAATGTTGCATGTTAAGTAATTTTAAAACCCTCTTTAATTAATCTTTGCTAAACGGAAACTCATTTCGGATTTTTGGTTGACGTTTTATGACTTAGCCCACCTACTGCATTTCAGACATGCCAGTATGCAGCCCTTCCGGCTGCCTGCGAAGACCATACGCGACAAAAATTAAACCAAAAATTGTAAGAATTGGGCTGTCGATTTCTGGCGCCTCCATAAATGCAGGTATATGATGAAAAAGTACAATAAGAATATGACACCTCATGTTCATTTGGTGGTCGGATGTTGTTATGTGGCTTCACCTAAGAACGCACAGTCGATTAGGTCAAGTAGTTGTATATTTCATGCCCAACAGTATTGTGTCCATCAGGTGGAGCTAACAAACTGAAAATTACCCATTTGGTAACAAGTGACATTTTCTGTAAATTTCATATTGAAGGAAGTGCTTAAAATATTTATAATAATGAGCCATAAAATGTCAATTCAAATAGCACCACATTTGTCCCTTTATTTATATACTTTATAAAGCACAACAACGTAGTTTACATCCACTATATACAGTAGGTTTGCTATCTTATGAAATGTTGACAAAAATTCTGAAATGCGTTTTCGGTCCGAAAATATTACTTAAGTGAGGTTTTAAAACTAACCACCATGCAGCTTACTTGCATAAAAATTCAGTTAGTATAAGGTGCCGGTTTTCAAATGAACGTCTTTCCGGATGCATGAGGAAATCACATTCTGTAAAAAGTAACTAAATAAGTAGCGTGACTTTTCCGCATTGATTTTTGATACCCATAGAAATTCAGTCATATTTCATGGGAATCATGCATAAAAATATTCATGTTTTCACTCATTTGGAAGAAAATCACGTCTCCTTTGGACATAATTTTTATTGCCAATAGACGCAAAGAGACGAGTGCCAGGAAGCAGTCGTGATAAAAGTGGATACGATCGCTGGTGCAAAAGCTCTATCTGCCTGATGTTTCGGATTCCTGCTCGAACCCATTATCAGAGACAAAAGCAGTCATGAGTGGTTCATACGCAGAGGGTTGCAGTATTTATAGGATACAGTCGTCATGCTACCGCATATCTATGAACATTCATGGCTGCCCCCTTCATCCGGGATCGTTGCACTCGGTGTGTTGACTGTTTGATGACCGGCATTCGCGTCGTTAATTGCTGCAATTTCATCCCGAGTGTGATGATTGTTCGACCATCTGGACCACTGACCCTGGCGTTGGGAACAGTGTTCGTCTGTGCGCTCACCGCATGGCCAATTACTCCGCTTAGTCAAAGCCTCAGCACCGAGTATGGAAGGGGAAGGTCATTGCACTTGTTAATATTCCTGATCATAACTGACAGGACAATAAGATCCGCGGCGTTCGACTCAATGACCAAAGGTCCCAGGTTCCAATACCAGACACGCAAAGCCTGAGTTTGGTATGGGCGACTTATGGCGTCTAATAGGCCGGCAATCACCACTACAGCTTCCTTCGTCGCTGTCGTATATGCTGTTCTGGAAGAGACATCAGTCCGACATCCGTTCTCCAATGTGTTCTTGACGGTTCGTGAGTGAAGTTGGAAAGTGTCTTAATAAAATAATAGATAACTAACTGGGCATGTTCAAATCGCAGATTATCCTGGCCTGGGACCTAGGTACCGTCGGCAGTGGTCAGTCCAGTCAGTTAAGAGCACTTTGCGCTCACTGCAGTACAGATATGCGCCCAACATGACCGCACGTGGGGATTATCACGGCCGTTAGGCCAATATTCCATGCGATATTTTGTTATTTAAGTAGTGCATACTGGATTCGATTTATTAGTTGGCCTTAGAAGGAAGAAGGTTTCACGACAAAATGTGGTATTAAAAAATAACATGTTGGCCCGAGAACGTTTCTGCACTAACTAGTCCAAAACTATAGGTCAGCATCCGCAGATGTCTATAGTACAGTGGCCAACCTCTCTTAGAAAATATGTTTTCCGGTTAGGAGGCATTACTAGGGTGGGGTCATACTGTCTAACACCGTACAGTACAATCTTGAGGTATATTACTCACGACGGAATTCTGGCTTTTGGAAAAGGTTTATTTCGGAAGTCGTGCAAAAAGTTTGCTTGTGTAGTATGCATGTTTTCATTGGTCTTAGATGCCTCTAGAAATTCAAATATATTTCATGGGAAACATTCAAAAAGTTGCTTTCTGAAATCACTTAATGGCAAATTGCTTATTTTTCAAATGCATATTTGTAAATGAGTATCTTTCGGTTTGAAAAAACCGTAAATTCCCATATAATTCTGATTCCAACATGAAGTTTCACTTGCGCTTGGTGTTTCAAAAATCCACTGTATACTTCTCGTGTAAGAAAAGTCATATATTTCTCCGCGCTAGTAGGAAACTCTTATATAGGGGTCATAAAATTGGCAAAGGATATAAACCATGTTGTATACTTATAAACGACACCATAAACGGAGGAGTGCATGCTATATAAATGGATATTACAGAGTCCTAGTAAATTCTCATGATAACAATTTTTTATTATCGAAAGATGCCGTTACTCCAGGGATAAACTTGGAGAAGATGAAGTTTGTTACAAATTGAGTCCGAAATAGTATTTTATGAGATCTTTTGTAAAATACGCTTGAAGTACTATGGCAACGAAAATAATTATAAAAAAGTCATGTGACGTAAGCAGCTATTTTCTCGGAGTGTATTTTTTTCACAGGCATTTAAAATATTTTAGTAATATGCCTCATAAAAGTAAATGCTAGCATACCGCCTAAAAAGATGTTCCTAACCGAAGACAGTTTTCAAGATTTTAGTTAACATTTCATGAGACAGGCTATTTAAACCGTAAATTAGGTCGATTTCTAGCATAAATTTTGGTAGTTTAGATCCAAATGCTTGCTTATTAGAATAGAAAAAGAACAGCGAAAATACTTTCGGTTAACATACGTGCCAAATAGAGTAAGTTCCCATTCAAAATACAGGGATTTATATCGGCGACAGCGGCATTTCATACTTCCATGAGTAATATCTGTTTACTGCTTTGAAAAGACAGTGTTTGCTTCTTCTTTCGGAGGTGCATTTCTCACTATCCATCACCTCTACAGATAACAGGAGGCAACCTTTCGGTAACCATTAAGTAGTATGACGCCTTATTGTTTTAAATCAACACTCTTTAAAAAGGCGAGAATGTTGAAGCGTGAGACACTGCTGACATCCCTTTCGTTCAATGACGATATTTCAGTGGTGATAGAAGTATTCCGATCCCGCAACTTACAAAGGATCAGAAGTTTGTCGCCGTGGGACTGCAGTTATGATCATTTCCCGAATGCGTGATCAAAGCAAGCGTTCTTCTGGTATCTTCGCTTAGGGATTTCGTCGGTAGAACGCCAAGTCTAATTGAGTTCGTAGGCAAAATGCCTAGTTTGCATTTGAGGTCTATCTCACCTGAATCAGACACGGTTTCCCGGCGTCAAGGATCTCAGTCGTACTTGTCCTCAAAAGGCGAGCCGGCTCCGGGCTTTTCCGTCATCAGCCTGTGTGATAATGGCGTTAGCAATTCGTCAGAGAATCTTTTCGTTGACTAGGCGGCATCGGGATTCGAATGGCCGATTTCCGCTTCCTGTTGCAATCGCCGACAATGCTACCCAAACTTTGAGCTGCACAGCAGGGGTTCGAACCACTGCACTCACGGCCCCACACCATGTCGGTTGTGATCGGGAACATTTGGTCTCATGAGGGTGGCGTTAACTAATACAAGGGTGAAAGATTAGCATTTGCTGTTAGCATTAGAACTAGGAGTCTATTGCTACAGTCTCAGGCGGCGGCACAGCGAATGTCACTTAGTAATTAAGAATGGAGTTGCTTAGGTAAAAACTAAAAGCTTTTCAATGATCGAATTCAAAAGGAAAACAACTTTTTGTTTTCGACAGCGGTTTTGAAAAGGAAAATAAACAAAAAATCAAAATGAACGGAGGCCATCAATTTCACTGTCGGTCGCTGTCTTTGGCTATTTTTTGTGATTTCGGCATGCGATTTATCCTCTGTGAAGTTTGCAGGTTAAAAGAAAGGCTTTTGTCCCTCATTGCGAAGCATTTAGCCTAAAATGTGACTATTTTAAAACTTGAAGGAATATCTGAATGGGGTTTCACAAGCCATTTGAATATAACCTGTTTACTTGTTGCTTAATTGACTGTGTTAGCGACGCTTGGAATTAGACGGGGTGTTTTTCAACCGTTCTTCTGTTCAAAGCTCTCATGTTCCATCACAACTCTAATTTTTCACAAATAAGTCTTGCTGGCAGCTATACTCGCATATGTTTTAAAAGAAATGCGTTCTTCTAAGAACAGCAGTGATTAGAGAACATTGGCGGTTTAGGAGTTTAAAAAAGTTACCAGGATGTATTTATTATTACTACTGCATATCAGTATCCAGCGACATATAACTAATGCGTTCAAGACGTACGATGCGATCCATGACGATAACTGTCAGCTAAAATATTTGCCCGAGGAAAGCTGAACCAGTAAGTATTGGAAAAGTTTAAACAACAAACTGACGCTTACTTTTTCAGGAGGCAGTAACGACCGGCGAATCGTTTCAAATTCAGATTAAAAAAGAATTTTCAGCTGAATGTAAGTGCAAGTAAATTAGCGTAGGATTTTATTCCATACTATTTGGTGATCCGGCCAGGAGTAAGCGATATTTTTATTTGAGGGGAAATTTGATGAAGTCAAGCCAAGTTTTTGTTTTTCATTGCCATGTTTGAATGAAATTATTTAGGCTTACTATTATACTTAAGGGCAATTATGTTCAGAAACCTTATGAAAAATAAGCTAATGACTCCTTTTTAAAAATTTTCACATTTCATCCGGTCTCCTCAGAAATAAACAAATGAAATCCAATGCAATACTCCTGAAATGACTACTCAAAAATATTGGAGTATTGTTCAAACATAACATTTATAAAATTACATCAAACTTAAAGGAGAAAAATTATTTAGATATTCTGATCGGTGGGACTGGTATATAAGGCTCCCTAAATAGGACGTGAAATGGAGAACCGCATGCAATACGGGCGGCCTTAAGCCAACTTCAAGTGAAATTAGTGTTAGGTTTACGTTTACGTTTAGAGTTAACGATTAGCTGAATGGTTAGGTCTAAAGTTAACAGTAAGAGAAGTCAGAACGCAAATTGTGGCTCAGGTAGGCATTAGTGTTAACAGTAGAGTTAACGCCAAGATTAGGACGGCGGTTTAGTTTTATATTAGGGTTATTGTTGGGGTTAGGACGCGGGAATAATTCTTCCTTTCCGGAATTATGCTCAGATCCACCCATTTTGCTTGGGCATGACGTTCCTACTCCCAAGTCCGGTTTAAGGAGCTATATGAGTCAGTCTTGCCTTTTTAACTTCCTTTGTCGCAGCCTCACTTAATGTTTACATCGACCACACAAGGCATATTAGTAAAAACGTGGAAAATGTAAAACGACCTTATCATAGAGAAAGTGAAGGACATAGTTCGTCAAATTAGCGCATCGTAAAGAAAACTCCCCAATCCGTCAGATATCAACCCACATTCATTGGCTTAAATACACAACTTGTAATAAGTGACATTTGGTTAAACGAATACACGAAGGAAATATTCAAATTAATACTTCACTGACCAGAAACAGGAAATTTATTGAAATCAAAAATACTGGGATTCCATACATTTTTGTCAAATAAGTTATTTTAATTTTTAGAAGCACCTAAAGGTGCGTGCGCAAACAGCTACATGAATAAGGCGGTTCAGGCATAATGGCGTTCAAAATGAGTTTAAAAAACCTCCAAGAATTTGTATACTATTAAGCACGGCTGTTAATTAACTGTTTAAAGTTCAAAATGTTTCCCAATGTGGCGTTAGGAAAATTCGCTGTGATTCTTCGTTTCGACACTGTTGGGATGTGGTTAACCAAGTCGAAGTAGACTTTGGTTGATTTCGCTGATATAGACATTAATTTATAAAGTTTTCGCAAGGTCACACGTTGAAATGCCGTTGAGCGTCTGAAAAATCCGAAAATATAATCGGACACAATCTCAGCATGCCATTTTCTGTGGATAAAGAGAACTTTCAAATGTTGGTTTTTTGACGGCTGCGGAGTTCTTTAATTTCCAGGGTGACCGTGAACCGTCAGTGAACGTCTACGCTCTCGACTATTATTAATGCGCTGTCTAAAAAGATGGGTTCCGCAGATATTGTCCATCAGTGTCGGCAATTTTCGGGGGGCAGCCCAAACGTGAAATTTATTCGCTAGGAAAGATAAACGTCCGAAACAAAAAACATGCGCTAAACTAGCACTTGGTTAGTTGGAACCAATATCTAATAAATTTCTCCGTTATGACGCTCTTAAATAAGATGATTTTAAAATTAATATCTGCGTTTTTCATTTTTTACGTCAATGATAAGCTCAGCATTAAGCAATCTCTCCCATTTATGCACTTTTTTGGATAATGTTGACAATTATTTTGCCACAGACAAATGGATTAATTCTTATCTTGATTTTTAAACCATTTTCGCTATCTTTGAATACCTGCTTTCATCGTTATATCGCTGCAAATGTACCAGATAATAGCCATATAAATACTGAAATATTTCACATTCAGTTTAAGATATGCTTGTTAAATTGCTAAATTACGTATTTGCAGAACTAGAACCACAAACGAAATCTTATATAGCCGCCCAATGGTGGCCCTTTTGCAGTTACCTATGAGCCCAACAAATAAAGGGCGTTAAAACAAGGTTGTCTGCAGGCGATATCACTGGTTCATAGGACATAACAAAATAAAGACTCCAGAAAAGGAGTTTTTATAGGAAAAACCTTATGGTTTTCTGAAAATAACGTGTTTTTATTTACCTTCCTCAATACCTACCTAAAATCAGTTTCCAAATTGATGAAGGTTGTTTTGCAAACCTTTTGCATGTATGTTAATGTGTTCCGTTGAAGAAGCATGTAATGAAGCACAAAGGTCATATGAAACAGTCATTAAAGTAGGAAGCTTTTAAATGTGAAATAAAACTGATTTTCGTCCCAAGTTTTTCCTGCTGCAATTGTAAAGAAATATATTCGACATGAGCAAAATTCATTTTATCTAATGCAATAGCCGGTGAAGTAAGGTGTTCAATGCCTGAGTCAACGAAAAGTGACTGTATAGACTTTCATCACCATGTCTCATGAATTACGCCCCATACTCTTTGATCATCATTTATATTACTTTTGCCACCATTGCTGCTACTACTATTTTCTAAACTCCGTTTCTTATATGTACCGGAAAATTGAAATCATCAAGAGTCAAAAAGTGACAAAGAATTGCATAGCCAGCATAATACACCTTGATTACTTGATATCACGAGTAGTAATTGTTAAGCATAGTGGACCATGTAACCTTAGGTCAAAACATTCTTATCGTGCTTCGGTCTGGGCCTTTAAGTGTCAAACAAACTGATCTCTTCCAAGTTAGCGATTAACTTCTGACGAACGTACAAAGCCGCAATTTAAAGACTAGAGTGTCTACCATAAAAGCGCACGGAGAATTCTGAGAGACCCTTTGGTGAACCCAATCCCTCGCGGTTTTGTCAGTCAGCAGAAAAATATCTGTAAAACACGCGTCTGTACTTTTAGCTAGCATCTGTGCTCCCTGTGCTACCTGTGCATATACTACTGGCTTCCTGTTAGCGGTTTGCAGAAAACATCCTATTGTTATTTCCATAATTGCGAACCAGTCGAAGTTTGAACAGTCAAGAGCGACCGAGGGCCACGCGCAAGAAACTAACCACGCACAATCAGTCACTACTATAAGTACTGCTATTAATAATACTACAACCATTGTCATCACCACTGCCTCAAGGGCTTTTTTACATCTCCGTCACAAGGTGAATCAACCTAGACTGTACATATGCTCATCGCAGGATTCAAAATGAGGTCTGTAGATACGCGTTCGTTGGCGAAACTGACACACATCAGGGTCACTTGCCATCTGTACTTGCGGCGCAGGAGCCATTCGATGTATCTTCTGCTCTCGCTTTGACAGAATGAGCTGGCCGACACCAGTTAGACTTTATTTACAACCTCGTGGCCAAAAAATTTGTTCATTCTTCGAAACTTTTAACTAAAAGAAAATAGGTGGACTTGATGGAGAGGAAACAGTTTTTATGTGCAAATGGAGGAAAGAAAAAGAGGAGAAGGGGAAGGACTGATTGACGTCTTGACAAAGACTGCACTTTTGATAATTTGACGAACTGGACAGGTGAAGCTGAGATTGATAGGCTGTCTGCAAGCCAAACCGAGATGCTGCTAGGACGATGACGGTAAAACCTGCTCTCTACAATTTAGACGCGTAAGACAATGATAAATGTTGGAGGTAATTGTGAAGGCGGGGCAAACTGAGAGAAGTGAGTTAGACGGGGAGAATAAAATAACCCCCCTTGCCTTACGCAGAGGCAAAATGGATCAGAAAAAACAAAAAAGAGAAGGATCGTTTGCATGCCCACTTCTTAGGAGAAATTCCTTAATGAAAGCTAGGAAACACACCTACCACTTTAGGATAAGGTGATACCATACTAACAGCAGAGATACTAGCCAAAAGCCTATACACGCGTGCTTTACTGATATTGTGCCGCTGCATGGCGCAGCTGCGACGGGTTCAGCCCGTCAGTGGGTCCACCAGCATTCCCCGTCTTATTTCTGGTAGATACTCCAATTAAAAAATTGTCGCTTTTTAGTTTCCTCAGAAATTATCTACGAACTTGGAGTAGATCAGTTTATTTAAGGTCTGTACCGGCGAAACACGCGCGTATGGGCTTTTGGCTAGTACCTGTATTGTAAGTATGGTATTACCTTACCCCAACGTATACTACTAGCTGCATGTCGGAAGTTAATGAGTATTACGCGGGTACCCGCTGTGGCTGATGGACTTCGATTCAAATGTCCATACAGAAAATTCGAGGTCTGAGATGATGAACCCTGAATAAACTGATCTACTCCAACTTCGTAGATAATTTCTGAGGAAATTAAAAAGCGACAGCTCCTACCACTGACCGAGTTGACTAAGCTTTTGTCTCGGCAATTAAGCAATCATTTCGCAATGACTGGCAGATGCTTCGTTCTAATGCCTTAGACGCTGCGCGCGCCCAAATTTTCCCGAAATATCTTTCGTCAGGCAAACAAAGCTACTGTTCCAGCAAACAAGAGGTTCTCTTCATCGTCGCTGTTTGAAATGTCCTTTTACTGGAAAGAGAAAGACTGGTTTATGGTATCTAAATGTTTGGTAAGAATCTTGCATGCCTCTAAGGTAGTTTTCCTTTGTTGTCATTACAGGTGCAAAACATGTTAATCCAGCCTTCTGCAAATCCGCGCTCCACGGCTGATATCCGAAATGCTCTGCTACGATGGTGCCAACTACGTACAGCGGTTTACCCTCAGGTAATTGCACCTATTCTTTCAAGATGTCCTCCTTGCCTCTCCAGATTTGAATAATGCAGATAAGCAAGGGCCGGTACCGTTTTTTATGCATCTATCTGAGGACAGTAGTCGCTCTTAAATATACACTGTTTGGACTATCTCGTTGAATCCTAACTGGGAAGCTAAAATGCAATTTCGATTAGGAAGGAGTGTTTTGATCGAGTTTTAATATCGGTTGATCCTGACATAATTCCTGGACACTTCAATTACGACAGGATGTTGACAATCGTATGCGCATTTTTCCGACAGCCTGCAAAAATTACATTCAAAAAATAACTTCTTAATTTACATAAAGTGTTATTATTGGTATTCTATGTCTTTATAAGCCAAAATGTACTTTTTAGAATGAGTGTACAAAAAATTTTACTTATTGTTCTCGTTGGGTAGCAAATGACGTCTTCTTCAAATTTTAAACTTCGAGAATAAGTTCCTTACTGTTTTAAAAAGGTCTGCAATTGTGGGATTTTTTAAAACTGTTAAGTGTCTGTACATGCACCATCGTGTTATTCTACTACTTGCGGAATATACAATATTGTTTACACTCATTGCAAAATTCTACGAACGCTTTACGACATATTCCTACAAGCGTGGAGCAGTATATTTTTTCCTAATATAGAAAGCTTACATTATGGATTTTTAAAACCCTAAACGCAAATGTAATTGCAAGTGAAGTTAATGCGTTTCGACAGTTGCAAATGGTTTATGTGAAAGGCACCCATTCGGCAGGAAAATGGTTCGATGTGGGCGTCATTTATCATTAAATGTCTGCAAGAAAAGTTATAGTTGTGTGCGTTCCTATAAAATACCTCTAAATTTCAAAAAGCCTCAAAACTCGGTGGGATAAAATAATTCTACTTAAATGGTCATTTTTACAGAGTGTTGTTCTTTTAAATGGCTGGAGTGGAACCCGTTCAAAAGCTGGGGCATTGGCGCAACTTAAATATCTTGGGATCAGGCTACACGATGACTAATATTGGCACCGCATTTGAGTATTCCTTTCTAACCGAAAAGATATTTCCGAGTTTAGGTCAAGTTTACATGAGGTAGGCCAGTTACTGTGGGTAGCGTCATGTGCTTCAGCAACTATCAACTGCTGGTTTTGTGAACTTTTGGCAGATTAACTTGTTCAGTGTTTCGTATCACTGAACCGCATTTCTGCAATGAATTGTCCTGTCCAACCAGACGGTTGGAATTCGCATGTACTGATCAGCTGAAGCGTTTCCATTGGGTTCAAAACAAAAGCTAATGCTTTCAACCCACCACTACGGCCTGGGTTAGGGGAAAATCTGGAAGAGTGTAACGCCATTTCGTCGTGTCCACCTGCACATTCAAATGCAGACCGTCAAAAAACGCCAGCTACATAACCCGCTGACATTGTCAGTTGTTTGGTTTGTCAAAAATATAATGCTGTGAAGTATTACCGACAAAGACAAGGGAAACTGGAATGGCCGTTTCTGGCTTATTAGCCGTCGTCAGCCAGTCATACCCAATCCCAAAGTGTAGAACACTTCGTGTTCCAGTCTTCTCTGGCTTTATCGTATCCTATAGTATGCAGATTTAAGTCCCTATCTCCTACGATCGGTTCTATCGCGTCTTATGCTTGATGGCCAATGATGGCATGCAATGATGGCAATGCAATGGCCGTTTCTGGCTTATTAGCCGTCGTCAGCCAGTCATACCCAATCCCGAAGTGTAGAACACTTCGTGTCCCAGTCTTCTTTGGCTTTATCGCATCCTATATTATGCAGATTTAAGTCCCTATCTCCTATGATCGGTTCTACCACATCTTATGCTTGATGGCTAATGATAGCATGCAAAAGATATCCAACAGTATATCCGAAACCTGCGTTCTAGCTAGATGTTTCTACAATCTCCTGGACATATCCTGCGACAAATTATGCACCTTGCAAGAAAAAAACATAGAGCCGTTTACGTTTTTGTATATATGGTTGTTCCCATCTCAACATATTTGCAAAGACTTAGGATTTCGCGGGTTGCAACCCGAGGCAACCGAAAAAAAATATTTCGACCAGAATAAAACCCTTTTCAAAGCCTATTATCATTGAACCGCGACCCCCAGTTCTTTTGTTCTGCGAATGGGTTGCAGAAGAATGATTAATCACAGGTTAATTTGCTACATTTTGTCTCCATTTAGTTTTGGCCACCTCCATGTCTTCGTGCAATTGTGTCTAATGTGTGTTGGAAGAAAAAAATCCTAATTCGGTTTAGAAATGGAACTGGACTTTTAAATTGCTTCCCTCGGCCGACTGAAAATTTGTTAATTGTCTTTCAGTCAGCTCTTGCCATGGTGTAAACGCTTTTCAAAGAAATTCACCATGAGGGTCAATCACAGATAATTGACCAGACAAGCGCTGTTCTGATGGATCCGCAAAGAGACTACGAAAGACTGGTTACTGACAAGCATTCACTCAGAACACCGAAATAATTGTTTCAAATTTTCATTTAACATTGGTTTTGATTCGTAAAACTCTAAACGTTTTGGGTCAGTGAGGCTTTAGTTGCATGCCCTGGGGCTACCATCTCTACATGTCACACGACTTCTTACCCACATTATTCGGTGCAGAATAAAAATCAGTTTTTGTACCAGCTCTCCAGCCCTTGCATGGAAAATGAGTAGCCGATATGTTAAAAACTTCGTTAAAAATGAGACGACGCTCCTTTTATTTGACGTAGACGTTTTGTCATTGCTACCTGACAGAAATGACTAGAATGTATACCAAAGAGCTGACTTTAAGTATTAACGGGCACCGTATTTGCCAATGATTTGGATGAGAGAGAGATGTCTGAGGCCATCATGGTTTTGAGACAAGAGACTTTTTGGGGCTTACCACATCTCAGCACCAATTGGCCGAAGGACTCGGACAGCGGGCTTGTGCATGTGGAAAGGTAGAGAGAGAGCGAGTAAGTTTTACGCTAATGATCCACCTCTGTGGAAAATCAGCGCAATCCTCACCAAATTTGACGCGCTGAGAGTTGTCAAACTGATGGGGTAACTCGATTCTCTCAGGACGAAGAGCCGGGCCGCAAACTTCCATTCTTATTGTGACCTCTCTGACACTACTAGAAATATGAGATCTGAGCGGTTCCTTTGCTTCCCTGAAAACCTGGTCGGCTGTGCGAGGACGTGGTCATACAGGTTATCAGACTGTGTCATTTATTACATCCGCTCGTTCTGACTCTATTTTGCCACCACATGCAGGTGGGTGGGAGAGAAGAGAGTGCGACAGACGCTGTGCAAGTCGGTTACGTCATATTGCTACTTCACATACAAGTGGCTCTCTTTCGTCCGTCAAGTTTTTTGACACATGTCAGACGTCGTCGTTCGTGACCGCCCCGATGCCAAAATTTAATCCGGGAATGGATAAAAATGCCAAAACTAGTCACCCTACCATGGATGCCTGTGGAAAACAAATCAAAAGGGCGGAACTGCTCGAAAGATTACTTCAACGCAAAACGACTCAGGAAGAACAGATTGCTAGATGTATATTTACTTGAACGACAAAAGTACCTCATTTTCTAATTAAGCTGTGACACACAGTGAGAACGTGGCCCCAGGACAAACATCAAAGGTAATTAAAACGTCTCTTCGAGTGAGAAATATCAAAACAGTGCAAAAACCGAAACTGCAGTAGGTGGGCTAACTCATTATAAGTCAGCGGAAATTTCGAAATGCATTTTCGTTTAGAAAAGATTAATAAGTAGGGTAGTAAAACATATCATCATGCAGCATAATTATACAATAATTCAGTTACGTCAGGGTGTCGGCTTTCCAAAGAACATCGTTTCGGCAGGATGCAGAAACCATCTTCCCGGACATTCAATTTACGATGAAGAAGGAAGAGAACAACCAGCTGGCCTTCCTGGATGTCCTCGTATGCCGCAAAGATTGTGGTGAACTAAAAACCAAAGTGTTCAGGAAAGCGACAAATACGATGCAAGCACTGAACTTCAACAGTAACCACCCAGTCAGCCACAAACGCAGTTGTGCAAGGGCGCTCTATCGGCGTGTCTAAACCCGCTGCAGTGAGCCAGAAGACAAAAATGTCGAACTACAATACCTCCGACGGGTCTTCAAAGCCAATGGCTACCCGCGCAACTTCGTCAACCGGTGCATACGCAAAAGGGACGAAAGGCCAAACCGCACGGACACCAAATCTTGGCGGGCACTTCCGTATGTCAAGAACGTTTCGGAAGCTGTCGCCGCCTCCTCGCACCACTTGGGGTTGGAGTGGCACACAGACCGGAGGCAACCATCAAGCGTCAGTTGATGAAACCAAAAGACTCACTGCCACGGCAAGAAACGTCTGGAGTCGTTTATCGGATCTGGTGCAGTTTCGGACAAAGCAACTACGTCGGAGAAACCGGAAGACAGCTCCGAACGAGAATGGCCGAACACGCGGCAGCGGTACGCAGAAATGACGCCAGCTCTCAAGTTGCGGCTCATTCGACGAGATCCGGCCACACATTCACATTCGATGAGGCCGAAATTCTCGCAATAGGTGACAACCGCGTGAGCCGGGAGCTACTGGAATCATGGTTTACTGCCCCCCAGTCCATCAACAAGTGCAACGATCTTCCCACTACATACTGCGTGCTAAAATTTCGCCTAGGCGAAGTAACAAGCCATGCGGGGAGCGCAGAGGTGAACACTATTCCCAACACCTGGGTCGGTGCATCAGTTGGTCGAGCAATCATCACGCCAACATCCAACGCACGTAAAGAAATTGCAGCAATTATCGACTCGAATGTCGGCCATCAAGCAGTGATCACACCAAATGCGACGATCCCGGATGAAGGGGGGAGCCGTGAATGTTCATAGGTAAGCGGTAGCATGGCAACTGCATCCTATAAATACCTCAGCCCCTTGTTCAGCAACCACCGGTTTCTGCTTTTTTGTCTCTGATGATGGATTCGAGTAGGAATCCGAAACGTCAGGCTAATAAAGCTCTTTTCCCGGCGATCGTGTCTCCTTCTTCAAGACTACTTCCTGGGACTCGTCTCTTCGCTTCTATTGGCAATTTTATGCATGTTTCCCATGAAATATAATTGCATTCTTAAGGGCATCGAAAATCAATTGAAAAAATGCGTGCTACTTAAGTAGTCATTTTTCACAATGTGTGGTTTCTGCATCCTGCCGAAAAAAGTTCGTTGAAAAGCCGACATCCTAAGTTAACTGAATTATTATAGAATTGTGCTGCACGATGATTGGTTTTACAACCCTGCTTAGTTAATCTTTTCGAGGCGAAAACGCATTTTGGAATTTCGGTTGACATTTCATGAGGTAGTTCACCTAATGTACATTAAAATGAGGACTGCATGCGTAGATAAGTAGAAGGCCATTTGGACAACGTGAAAAAATTGTTTTATAGGGTTCCTGAACTTGAACGGCAGTCCTTTTTCAGAAGTAAAACAACAACAACAACAACAACAAAAACAGTAGCTTAATGGTTTGAGCAGAACGAAAACCACTGACGTCAGTCCGAAGGCGGCTGCGCAGGATTCTGTAGGTCGGTGCCAGTTCGATATATCGACTGACTGGGTTCCCATCTAAGGCCCAAACTTTAATCTGCTTGCGACTTGTCTCATATCTTATATCATCGTGACTGTAAAGTTAAACTCGTTGCCTGTTGTATAGGTATAGACAGTTACTTGAGATAATCAAATGCCTCGTCGCTCCTTCAGCTTATGTCTGTGTATGCGCGATCAGAGCATGCGTCTAGTCTGACCTGCGTAATTGCAGGGACAGTTTAGGCAGGAGATGCGATACACCGTAACTGGTAACGCACATAGGAGCTTTAGGTCATTATGCTCTTCCAATACTTAATCCTGCAGCAATGCGTTCGATCGTCTCTAACACGTCCTTGATAGATGGCAGAAAATGAATGCCAAAGGCGCTGCTTCTAAGTTGTCTTTTGGGCTTGATTACATATGCATCGACGCATAGACCCCTTTCGATAGCCGTTCCGAATAAATTGGTTGTTTAGATAAAAGACCTTACGTGTTTTTTCGCCCGGGTTGTTGCAATAATTCCGAATCTGATAGGAGAGTGTTTTCACACAGCTTCGTTTGTGAGCCACCGGATGGTTGCTGTGAAAACTGACTAGCTTAGTAGTGTTAGTCGCCTTCCTGTAAACCGTTGTCTCTATTTTGCTGTTGGGATTCGTCTAATGAGCACACCAAGGAAGGTGAGCTGCAGATCCTTCTCTTTTTCTCTCGTTAATAGTATATCTGGGAAGACTGAATTGAACAAAATATGAAAGTTTTACAGTATATTATTTCTGACGATAACACACGAGTCGTCTGCTTAACGGTGCCAAAAGATCGGCGTCATCTGGATGAAGGTGATATTTTCCAGCTCTCATAGGACCGGCGCTGCCGTTTAAGCGCAAGTCGGAGTGCCCATTGGAGATTTTCCTGATTTATTGGTAGGTTTCTTTTGCAAAAATGGAAATGGTCTTCTATGAAAACTCGAAATGCCTCATAAGGTGCTAAATTTTGAGTGAACTCTATGTCTCGTCTCACGATTCCTTAATTTCCCGTCGCGAGTTTTATTACACTTAACCTAAAGACATGGATGTGAATAACGACGTCAAATCGAAGGAGACCATGATTCCGTCCGAATGAATACGTTGCACTGGGAGGTATTTAAGGAAATGGAAGGCTGAGTGGAATGAGTCAGTCGAATTGCCTTGGAGGAAATTCCGTTCCAAATAAATCGATCCTTGTAAATCGTGGGTGCGACTGCCTCCTGGGAAAACGCTTGGTCACAGGGAAAAGGCTGATTTGCGGACCTTTAACGGACCTTAAAATAGAGCCAGGAGAGTGTCCTGTATTTTCATTTGGCGTCCTTTCCTCTCTGCAACTGCATGCTGGGGCTGGGATTCCAAAAGTATTTAATTTTACCCGGCCTGAGCTTGAGTGTCCTTTGCTGGCCCACAAATTTCTCCATCATCAAGCAGAGTTATGAATTTTTTATTTTGACCTCGATTCATTCAGACGGTTGATCGTCCTTTATTGGCCGATAGAATGATAACTTGTTCGCCCATTCTTGGTTGCTTCGTAACTTTCGATTAACTCGTTGAAACACATTGGGTTTGTCTGTGCACCACTAGCAAACGGAGTGCTTCTTGTCATCGGCTGTTTTAGCTTTCACAAGCATAATTTCGAGGGCTGTAAGGAAGTCGAAAGTCGGCAGTGTTAAGCCGAGCTGCATGCTGTGGCGCCTGTAGTTGTTGTTCCGTTGGTTGCGTACAGTAGGTGTGCTAACTCATAAAATGAAATGCGTTATCGTTTCGACAAAATTATTTAATCAGGGCTTTAAGATTAATCATCATGCAGCATAATTCCACAATAATTTAGTTATCTCAAGTTGCCGGCCTTCAAACAAACATACTTAAAAATGTTCATTTTTTACTCATTCGATATAAAATTTCGTTTTTTTTCATTTTATACTCGAAGAAAGGCTATAAGTTGGTTTCCAGAAACGCTTCCAATTTCCGAATAATTCTGAACTCCAACCTGCTGTTACACTTGTATTCAGGGTTTACAAACTACATACCATATACTTTTGCGCATGAAAAATCATGCATTTCCGCACGGTATTAGGTAGGCGCTATATGGGGTTCGTACAATTTAGCACTGGATTCGAACCAAATTGCAAACATTACAAACAACATTAGTAAATGCACAGACACGGTGGTTTATGGAGGATATTTCACGGTATTAAAAAATCTCAGGGTAGGAAACATCTTGAAATTCGAATTATACCCTTTTTTCGGGTATAAACTTGGATGCAGACGTAATTTCCTACCGAAGGAGTAAAAGAATAAATATCTCCATGCATGTTTTCCATAAAATATTATTGAATATTTAAGGGCATCGAAAGTCAATGAGAAAAAGTCATACTACTTAAGCAGGCGCTGTTTATAGAGTGTGGTTTTTGCATGCAGTCAGGAAGGCGTTTGTTCGGTTGCCGGCATCTCAAGATAACTGAATGATTACAGAATTATATTGCATGGTGGTTAGTTTTAAAACTCTGCTCAAGAAATCTTTTCGAGACGAAACCGCATTTAGGGATTTCGGTTAGCACTTCATGAGTTAGCACACCTACTGTGGATGGAAGTTTGCGGGCTGAAGTGCAAATAATTCCCTTTGGGGTTTTTGGACCGATTAATGCCCCCACAGGGGAAGTGTGAGATACGCGACTTGAAAAATGCATATTCACTTACAGGAAAGAGCCCGAAAATGATTAATTATAGAGAACCTATTATTCTGCGTGATAGCTCCCTATCGCAAAATGCACAAAACAGGCTTTGGAAATGAAACAACTTGAGCTACGCATATGCTAGGCATATTCAAAACTTGCCTTATTTAATTTTCGAGGAAATTAATGCGCGAGCTTGGAGTTAATCTTTCGAAACGGGCCTTTTCAGGCACGGTCCGAAGTTTGATATGAGTATTTGAGCTGAAATCCATCAGCTACTGCGGAATAACTGCTTAATATTCACAAACCGCCAACAGGCAGCCAGTAGTATAGAATTGTGCAATGATTTACCGTACTAACAACACAGGTATTAGCTAAAAGCGCAGATACACGTGTTTCGCCGATCTTATGCCGCTGCCTGACGCAGCTGCGAAGGGTTTGGCTCCTCAGTGGGCCCCCTAGCTTTCCTCGTGTGTTTTCTGGTATATGAACTCCAGTTTAGACTTGCCTTGTTTAATTTCCGAGGAAATTAATGCGCAAACTTGGAGTAAATCTTTCGAAACTGCCCTTTTCATGCAGCGGCATAAGATCGGCGAAATACTCCTGTCTGGGCTTTTAGCTAATACCTGTGTTGTTATTACGTGAAATCATTACACAGATCTATACTACTGGCTGCCTGTTGGCGGTTTGTGAATATTAAACGGTTATTCCGCAGTAGCTGATGGATTTCAGCTCAAATATTCATATCAAAATTTAGAGCGTGCCAGAAAAGGCCAGTTTCGAAGGATTTACTGCAAGTTCGCGCATTAATTTCCTCGGAAATTAAACAAGGCAAGTTGAAACTGGAGTTCATATAACAGAAAACACACGGAGAAAGCTGGGGGACCCACTGAAGAGCCGAACTCTTTGCAGCTGCGTCAGACAGCGGCATAAGATCGGTGAAACACGCGTGTCTGGGCTTTTAGCTAATACCTTTGTTGTTAGTACGGTAAATCATTACACATATTTTCAAAACTGTTTCGAAACCTGCCGGCATGAACCCGAGGAAGTAAATATTCAACTAGCAGATTGCATCTAAATATGCCTTGAAAGAATATACTTACTTCAGCACTAGAGATTTTTTGAATATTGTCTGAGGACAGTCTCCAAATACCCATATCTTTTCCATCAAAATCACTTTATCTAGGGTCCTTCTATATGCTGCTGAAGTCTAAAATGAAAATGAAATTCTTTAACCAACAAAATGTTTCAAAATTTGCAATATCTGAAAAAGATGTCAACTTGTAATGCTATCAAAGGTCGGTCAGCGGGCAAAAAATATGGTTAAAATGCGTGACTTCATGATCCATGTCGCAGCTGATCCTCTTTAAAAGTCAGCATTTATCTCATAGCGTGGCGATGTCAAACGATTGCTTTTAAGGCTCCGCGTCGGAAAATTCCTGAGTCTTTTTGGGGATATATTAAAGACAATTACTTCGCCGCTTGGGACGATTTCTGTCTCAATCCGTGGGTCTTGGCATAGAGTGCGGACTAAGAGATTTCATTCCTTACAACGAGACATTTATAATCGCCAGCCCCACAAGTTCCCCCACAAAACGCAAGCGTCTCAATGCCTAAATCTACTTACAGTTCATTAGATATGTTCACACAGTCTCTGTAGATCACCTAGAGAAAAATGATGGCAACATGGGACCAGCAGAATTTACTCTAATTTACTGTTTAGCCTAGGGGTAGCAATCTTAAATGCTTATTTACATTGTGGAATTGTGTAGAACGCCGCTTACCAAGGGCGTCGTATTTGAATACTGTTCATAAGACACCATGATTCTTCAGTGGAAGTTCATTCTTCTACGACCTCAAAAATGAGAGCTTATTTATGAGTTCGTGTTTGTTCTCAACATATCCAAAAAGGAGATGGCAGAGGGATTTATTACGTAATAGTTGAGGATGGATGTGATCGGATCGAGGAGATGGATCGAGTGAGGCTGGAAAAATGATCTGAAGTGGGGCACAGCCCAGCTTCGCGACAGTCTCCTCTTGCGGCCACAAACACTCCCAGCACGAGCCGGGTACCATGCGAAAAGCAGTGGGATCAGTGGATATGCGTGAATTTTGCGAAAATTAGGTGGACGATTTGGCAACTCCAATCAGGGCGGAACAGTGAATTCAGGTATTACCTAAACAACGGCTTGATGACTTTCTACTAGAATCGCCTTCGGTAACTTGAAGCAACCGTTGGTTTACTTAATGTATAAGTTGCCGCTTGCTCAGAGTTAAATTCGCTCGCGCCAGTATCAGGAAACGTACCTGTGTGCAAAGGAACGTTCCAAGAGTGCAAACGCCGCCAACCAGTGAAAGGATCCAAAAGCTTGATGTCAACTTTGTGCTTTCAGTCCGTTGTTATTCGAAAACCCAAAAGAATACCTTGCGATATTCATTGCCTTTTGCCGATCGTAGTAAAAAGTTTAATACCTGTAACAGTTTTAAGTAATACAACGTGTTAGCAAAAGTTCTTATAGGAATATCGAGGAAATTATTATTTTATGGCCTTATTTTCAAGACGGTTTGACATTTAAGTTTAGTTCCACTTATTACCTTCTATCGTGGGATCGACCTAGCGAACAGGCGACTTAATCACTACTTTTGAGATTTAAGGAAGCGATCTGTTTTATGATCTTGATGATATAAGAAAGTTAATTTTTTATTTCCAGAAAGATGTTACATTCGAAAACTACTGATGAGCTATAAAGTAATTAATCACCCTAGACAATCGATCATATTCTTTTTATTGACGCGTTCATTTTTCACGATCATCCAAAATAACCACTAGTGAAGTCGTGCTACTCGCTGGATGCTGGGTACCGGGAAAGTGTCGACAAAATTTGCGAGTGGACTGAAAATTGCATTTCACTGTAGTCACTACTCCAACATTAACCCAGACATACATTTTACTCAAAAGTGTACGTATTTGATGAATTTAAATTCGGTAGGGCATGGAGATAAGTATCCTCCAGCTGCGGACAGCCATGCGCTGAATTTCGGGGGACAGGCAGACGGATTAGACTTGGGATTATTGTCCAGACCATGATTCAGGGAGGGAAAGGATTGAAGTTAGGACACATGAATAGGTACTCACTAAACTTTAGCACATAGTCATCCATATTTCAAGGGGTACTGGTTGCTTAGTAGTGCAAAAACATCGCAGAAAACCTTTGCCCACCGAATAATTGGACAATCGCCTGTCTGGAACGAATGTTTTTTTCTGCCTGATCGTTGATAAGGTAGTTTTGAATTAATGAGAAACAAGTGTGCCAAATTCTTTACGAAATACTCACAATGAGCGTTTAGATAAAACCAAAGTGACCACTCAGCGAACTGACAATACGAAGTCGAGCTTATTCAATGGTGATCATTAGTTCAACACCAATTTAAGCACAGTTTTGCACTCGAAATAGAAAGCTGCTAGAGTCAGTTATTCACCTTGGAAGTTCGGAACAGTCGCAGTCACAATGGTTATTTTTGTCTGGGGAGACGAATTTAACCTCCAAATTTGTAAACGTTTAATGAAACGGAATTCCTTCGTAGTAAAAAAATATCTTAACCATTTGGAAAGCCAAGAGTTTCAAATTCATCCAAGTAATCACGCGAGTTCGCTTTAATGATTCATATTTCGGCACATACGGTGAATGCTTGCTTTGTACTGGCTGTGGCCGTCCATATACATACATAAACATGTCCTGCAATCCTACAGGTACATGTGCACAATTTCACCACAGACTGGACGGACGGCCTGTCCATATGCGCCCTGCTGCATCGCCACCGACCGGACCTCCTCGATTTCAACACCCTCCTCTCAGAGAGTCCTCTGTCTCGAATAACCACCGCCTTCACCGTGGCGGCCAGCGGGCTCCGGATTCCTGTCCTCGTGGAGCCGCAGGAGTTCATAGCCTGCTGCTGCTGCTGCGACGAGCGCTGCGTGATTGCGGTGATTGCCACCTGGTATCAATTTCTCAATCAGGACAGGGCCGCTAAAAAGTCCGGTGACAGACTATCTTCCGTTCTTGCGAGGGCACTGGACGTGAACAGAAAGCTGGCTGCCTACCTATGTCGTGTGGCGCGAGCAAAAGCCTGGCTGAAAAAGAACCAGGAATTCTTAAATCGCCAAATTGAGATCCTCACCAGCCCACGTCAAAGAAATGGCCATGCCGGCGCGGACGACTCCTTACGCAGGCTACGCCAGTGGTATGCTGAAGAGAAACGGCCACAAATTGACAACATGAATCAAATAGAGGTAGATTTCTCAATTTTCTTCTGAGTCCAACTTTACAGAATTTGCCAAAACTAACTAGGCAAAGCAACTCGCCTTACATGGCGCTTGATCAGCATCATCCATGCCCACAAATTAACACATGAAATATCACTTTTGTCGTTAGAAGGGGGAACAGCCAAATTCTCATTGTCCTTCTGTTAGTCGTTATAGCGCTGTTATCAAAGGCGAGGACATCCAACAAAACATCACTTACTGGCACATAACTTTGTTTATAATGAGGCGAGCTTGAGAAGTATCTGCCGCACTTTCTGTTCTCTCACTTGCTCTACCCAGGAGACATAAAAATGGAAAAAAAGCCCCGATATGGGTGCGGGAACAATGGCTGACGAAGCCAAACTGTCCGCAAGGACGTGCCGCACGCCTAACTTCGTCCTCATCAGGGAGAATCTCCCTACCGACAAAGACGGGGAAGATTGGAATGGTCATTTCTGGATTATTAACCATCGTCAGCTTGTCATACCCAACCTCAAAGTGCGGATCACCCGGGGCTCGATCCCGCGACCTGTTAGTTAGAAGTCCGACGTCTCTGACTGTCGAGCCGCAGACTCGTTGTCCTGTCGGGTGCGATCGCGAATGTGAAATGGCAGAGAGGGGTGCTCACCGATTGCTCTTACGGAACCCACCCGTTCCGTTGTGCCTTGCGGGTTCTCTCTTGAGCCAAACCAGCAGCTGTACCGTGGTACGACAGGACAACGAGCCCGTAGCTCAGTGGTTAAAGGCGTTGACTGACGACGACTAATAAGCCAGAAATGGCCATTCCAGTCTCCCTTGTCTTTGTCGGCAATACCATTCTGCCTATATATCATGCACCGCTGTGCGGCTGCTGGTTGGGCTCCAGAGAGAGCCCTTAAGGCACAACGGAACGGGTGAGTTCCGTATGAAAGATCGGTGAGTGCCCCCTACCATTGTATATTCCCGATCGAAAACCGACAGGGCAACGGGCTCGTGGCCCGGTGGGTAGAGGCGTGGACTTCTAAACCAACAGGTCGCGAGTTCGAGGCTCGGGTGTTCCACACTTCGGGCTTGGGTATGGCTGGCTGACGACGGCTGATAAGCCAGAAATGGCCATTCCAGTCGTCCTTGTTTTTGTTGGTGATAAAATTCTGCCTACATCATAAGCCGTTGTGCGGCTACTGGTTGGGCTCGAGAGAGAGCCTTAGGGTACAACTGGACGGATGAGTTCCGTAAAAACGGTCGGCGAGCGCCTGTCTCTGCCAAATGGACAGGGCTTCCGTTAGGGCGGCTCTGATGCCACATCAGTGAACCGATCCTTGCCTCCAGTTTTTCAGTCGACCCAAATTACTCCCATGATGGCCGCGTTATCCCGCCAGTCGACAGCATTACAAGCCATGGCTCTTAACATGTGATAGATTGCAGCGCGTCAACTTCGCCAGAGTGACAAAGGAGCTGATTCGCCATGAGAATTAATTTCCGTTTGTCCTTTCCCACGCAACAGTCAATCGACTTTTGACAAAAAATAGAAGCGATTGCTGGAACAAGAGCTTTATTCGCCCGACGTTTCGGATTCTCGCTCGAAGACATCATCAGAGACAGAAACAGATGATTCCCGCACAGGAATTTGCGGTATTTATAGGATATTCGCTATGTTACTGCACACCTATGATAAGTAACCACTCTCCACTTCATCGAGGACTACTGCCCGCTGGTGCGCTAATGGCCTGATGGCCGGCATGCAAGTTTTGCTTGCTGAAATCTTATCAATTAGCAACTTACATGCCGGCCATCAAGCCATTAACGCATCAGCGACAATAATTCTTGATGAAGGGGGAGCGGTTAATTACCATAGGTATGCGGTATCATAGCGACTGCATCCTATAAATACTGCAATCTCCTGTGCACGAATCACCCGTACCTGCTTCTGTCATTGATGACGAGTTCGAGCGAGAATCCGAAAAGTCGGGCGAATGAAGCTCTTGTTGCAGCGATGGCTTTTACATCCTATCATCTAGTTCATGGAATTCTTATCTTCGCTTGTAGCAGCGACCGACTGTTGACTAGACTGGACAGAGTGGCTGAAGCGCTTTGAAGGCCTGTGTCTGAGTTGGACATCATACGCAAGTACGGCAATAGTTATAGCTTCGCGCTGGCAAGACACTGCCCGAAAAACGCGTGTTTATATGCTTGGCTTTGTGTTCATAATCCCTTACTTTAGTAGTCAGTGTCGAACCTCATGAGATATTAACCGAAATTCTTGAAAGACCCTTACGATTAAGGAAGATTACTTAACTATATGGCTGCAGTGTTGGCCTATCTTGTGTGACAATTTCGTGACATTTTTGACGCGCTGGGAGGTTTGCTTTTCAAATGCGAATCTTTTTGCCTGCACTCAGTAAAAAATAAATATTTAAGTAGTGCGGATTTTACCGACCACATTTTAACGATTTTGGCAAATTAAGAAATCTTTTACAAAAAATCTCCATGAATTTACTATTTTTGTGCACATCGGAAGGCAAATTATGTCCCTTTGAAACTTGGCGTTCGAAGAGAGTGTATCTATTAGTGTTAAAAATGCTTTTGTACCCCCCATAAATTTTTAATTCGATCTGTCATTGCGTTTTGGTTATAGGTTTTTAGTCTGCAAGCCGCATGCCTTTTGCTTAAAGAACAAGCAGAATTCCTCTATGCNCTCGCCATCGATCGTATCTGAGGAGCAGATTCTGGTGGCTCTATTGAACAGGCACAAAACCAAGTTCCGTTTTCTCTGAATTGGAACGAAACTGAGGAAGTGCATGTATTGTCCTTTCCAGGTGGGTTTTCGATAGATGGATCTCTGAATAGAGCCATCTGCTCGCCTACGTACAAGAATATCCAGGAAAGGCAGTGTGTCATTCTTCTCATGCTCGATCGTAAATTTGATCTTTGCATGTGCTTTGTTCAGAGCCTTGAGCAGTAGTTCTCCGTCGCCTGGGTTTTTGACTATAGCGAAAATGTCATCCACATATCGCCTATAGAATGAGGCTCGTTGTAAGTTCCGATCTAGTTTTCGCTCTAGATTAGACATAAAAATGTCCGCTAGGACTGGCCCCAATGGACTGCCCATAGCTACACCATCGATCTGTCGATACAGCCGTCCGTTGAACAAGAACTGTACATTCTTTGTGCATATCTGTAGTAGTTCCCGTAGTTGCTCTGGTGGTAGGTGTGTTTCACCCGCATGCTCACAAATTACGTCAATTGTTTCATCCAGTGGCACGTTTGTAAACAGGCTCTGCACGTCAAGCGAGATCATGTGTTTATTCAGTAGATTATGATGCTTAAGCTCATCTACGAAGGAGAAAGTATCTTTGGTAGTATAAACGGCAAGGTTGAGTCTGATTGGTTCGATTTGCTTCACTAACCATTGTGCAAGTTTATGTTGAGGTGAATTCCTCATTGATAGAATCGGTCGTAATGGTACCCCTGGTTTGTGCAATTTTGGCAGTCCGTATAGTCTGGGAATATGCGACCCTACAGGTCTAAGACACGCAGCCATGTTCTCGTCTATTATTTGCTTTTCAAGTAACGATTTAACCTTCCTCCCAATAAGGTCTTCTAGCGCTTTTGTTTCTTCTTTCTCATGGGCTTTCGAGGAAAATTTGCTGGTGTCACTCAATATCGCCTCCATCTTTCTCACGTAATCAGTCTTGTTTAGGATCACGACCCCGCTTCCATTGTCAGGTCTTGAGATGACAACTTCAGTGGTTTTACGTAGGTCAGTTAGTGCCGAGATGTGTTGTCTGGTTAGCAGTGAGCGTTGCGTAGTCGGGAAAGTTCTGTATTGATAGGCGATATCTACGAATTTCGCTTTCAACCATCTCACGTTGTCCTCTGACGTCGGTGTTAAGTCAGATAATTGGTGATATAGGTCTTCAAATTGAGCCTCAATCTCCGTCGGATCTATTTTTCTTCTCGGCACACAAAACTTAAGTCCTAAAGAGAGGGTCTCGGCTTGCAGTTTAGTCAGTTTCAAATTCGACATGTTGACAATGTAGTCATCTGGATTTACTGGAAACGATTCGTCTACGGGTTGTCTATTTAGCGACTTCATCAGATCAGCGTGGGACGATTGTCTTACTTTAGCTTGCAAGTTTCAGGTTACCTATCACGTTTTAGCTCTCTAGGTCGATCGTTGATTGAACAGTTTTGCCTTGTAATATAACTACGCAATGACCGTGCGCAGCTGAATGAGAGGTCTCGAAATTTATGACGTCATTAAATTCTGCATGCTTTGTCGCCTTCGCCTTGTTCAAATTTATCCCGGGAAAACACTGCTTCAATTTATGAATTGTATCAAATTTGTCCATAGGTCGCTGAAATCTTATTCCTAACTTTGCACGACTGCTTGCAGGATGGTTTCGATTTCCCTATAAACTTTAAGTCTCCACTTCCTCAGTGAATTGAGATCAATCTGCAAGGAAGACGATCACCGTGGAGGAGGGTTAGGTGGACGAAAATCTTAAAAAAACTGTCATTGATGCTGTCCGTAAAGTTGAGGAAAATGGATTTTTATTTGCTGTGCGACGGGCAGTGACCATGACAGTTTATGAATTTGCAAATGAAGTCTTTTTTACCATTGGCGAGAAGATTCACTGTTGCATGCCCACCACTCTCGGGCGTTATCAGCAAAAATCAGGCCCTTAAGCCATTCTAGCGCTCAGATTTAGTTGCTTCAACTGGTGCCTGGTAATCTTGATCAGGCTAGTGTATGGTGAGTTCGGCTCAGCTTGCTTGGGCGCACGCTGGACTGGCGTTGGCAATGATTAATCTCACCATAAGCCGTGTGATCCATTTGAATTCTGCTCATCAATTCGGATTATGGAGATTTTTGAGAGAACAGAACCCCCCTTCTGGGTTCAGTTATTAGTTGGCGGAGAAAAGTCCACACACGCAACGGAAACAGGGACATTTTGCATTTTTGTTGGGATATAGGCGACAAAAACAGGCGCCATGCACTGCACGCGTTCATCGCCATCTCTTATAGAAGCAAACTCGAAACCGGCCGGCCTGTTATTCAAGATGTGAGCACCTATTGGTCTTAGCTAAACAATTTACTTCACCAACTAAACACACGCGTGAAGAAGTTGGTGCTGGGACAGGTTTGCGCAGGCTACAATAAAAAGACAATGCCAAGGCTATCGGAGGTGGCCATGGACACGAGGACTGTCGAAGTTAAACATCACGTCTACGCGGGCCACGTACGCTCCAGTACCTTCTCACGATCTCTCCGAGCACTGTAGGGGCGGATCAGCCCCCACATAGGTGAGAGTGTCATGCCGGCCAAACTAAAAAGGAGACGCTACATTCCGAACCTGAGTCCTGAGAAGGACACCGGATTCGTGAAACTGGCCATGTAACCGATGATTAAACTTCCTCCATGGGGGCCAAGGCAATCACAGAGCTCGTGTGTAATGCTAGCCTTTCTGGTGCAGGGTGTGACAGTTTGAGAAATGTTTTTTAAAAAGTCCTAGGTCACGCGGCAAACTTTCTAGCTATCGGAATGACCAATGTAGCACATGAGGGATCGCGAATTCTCGCGTGCAGACCCAGAGTAGAGACCATATGTTATGCGATTCTACTACCGGATTTTTAGCTGTTTGTGTTCAGACCCAAAAAAACTAAGACAAAGTGACGTCCAGGGACGGCCAGTCATGTTCCGGGAAGGTTCCTGCGAACAGGCCCAAAGAGTCAAGCGGCCTTCTGATAAGAAAAAGCAACGGGCAAAACGCAAAGTCATTCTCTAAGGAAATCCAGCCCCTAGGGACCAATCTAGAAATATTAAGACACTGTCCAGTGACGGAGGAAGTATTATGCACCTGATGATGTTGACGGAAGTGTTATTTGTCAATGGGCAAGAACCCAAGTCGATGGTATCCGTAAAGAGTTTCGATAGTTAACATCATCAAACGCGTGCAAAATAGACAGGCAGTCTTTCATAGAACCAAACTTGTAAGTCTAATTTTCATGTTTTAGTTTTTTAAACTAGTATCCTTTAAGGATGGGTTGTTGTACGCCGGAATGAGTAAACCCTGTACTACATATTACCTCCCGTAAAGTTCCTGGAGGCAACTACAGTACAAGCCAAATAACAGATTTCGGTGTACACACGGTACTACTGATAGAACATAGAGTAGGTGGGCTAACTCATGAAATGTCAGCTGAAATTTCTAAATGCGTTTCCGTTTTGAAAAGATTAATTAAGAAGGGTTGTAAAAATAGTCAGCCTGCAGCATAAATCTATAATAATTCAGTTATCTCAGGATTCCAACTTTCGAATAAATTTATTTTCCACTGAATGCAAGAATTAAACTCCGTAAAAAATGACTACATGAGTATCATGCAATTTTCTCATTGATTTTCGATGCCCTTAAAACTTCAATCACATTTCATGGAAAACATGCATGAAAATATTCATTCTTTTGCTCCTTCGGTAGAAAATGGCGTCGTTTTCTAATTTGATACTCGAAGGAAGGATATAATTCGGTTTTAAAAAGTTTCTAAGTGAGCGATTTTTAATGCTGTGAAATGGCCATTCATAAAACGCCATGTGTCTGCATTTACCAATGGCGCTTATAAATTTAGTAATATGGCCCAAATCCACTGCTAAATTTTATAAACTGCACATAGTCTTCTATTAGTACCGTAGAGAAATGTATTGTTTTCCATACGCAGAAAATATACGACTTGTAGTTTGGAAACCCTGAATGCAAGTGTAACGGAAGGTCGGGTTCAAAATTATTCGGGAATTGGAAAAGTTTTTGAAAACCGAATTATACCCTTCCTTCAAGCATAAAATTGGAAGATGACCCAATATTCTACCCAAAGAATGAAAAATGAATATTTTTATGCATGTTTTCCATGAAATATAATTGAATATTTAAGGGCATCGAAAATCGATGAGAAAATTGCATGCTACTCATATAGTCGTCTTTTTACAAAGTATAATCTTTGGATGCAGCTTAAAAGAATTTCTTTCGAAGGCCGGCATCCTGAGGTAACTGAGTTAGTTTAGAATTATTCTGCAAGACGGTCAGTTTTGCAACCTTACTTAATTAATCTTTACGGAAGGAAAATGCATTCAGAATTTCGATTGCCATTTTATGAATTAGCCCATCGACTGTGTTTAGGAAGGCTGCAACACCCTCCAGTGAATGTGTGCACCTGGCAAGACCAGAAAAATGTTTTACTGGTAGCCGACAGGGAGCATGTGGCCAAATCGTTTAACATGGAACTTAAGTATGAGTCCTCACAGGCAAAATGGACTTCTGCGATGAGTACTAACAGATGTTAGATGATTTTGTTTACATAAACTCAGGGCAATACGACGCAGCTGTTGGTCACATTGCGATTTATTGGCTGTACGAAAGGAGTGTCCGCTGTCTTTCCTGATTTTTTCCCGCCAAAATCTTCGTTCAAAGTCACTTTGACTGTCGCAGAGGGCGAAGTTCCTCAGTTTTCTCAATTTTCGTTAGTTAGGAAGACGCGCTAGTCGCTTCCCTCTCGTCCTTCTTCCACCATCTCTCTTATACCCACATTGCGGTTGTACAGACATGTTTATCTATCACATTAGTGCGATCGTCACGACGAACATTGTCCTACGTACACTTCAGTGTGGTGGGCGCAGAATGGTGATTCACGTGTGAAGTAGTTTATAGAGGGACCGAGTGATGCAACATCTGCTTAACTATCTACTTCTTCACAGACTAGGGTTCGACGCAGGACAGAGTTAAGTGGACGGGAGGCGTGTTTGGGTGCGGTGCCCGACAAAACTAAATGGATCGTCTGTGCGTGCAAGGCACACCGCTCCCTCCCCCAAATACACACACAAACGACGGTTCGACCGTGGTTGCCGACAATGTTCACCGTGTGATCCACAGCGAGATGAGAGTCGACATGGGGACTTGTGCGTAAGTTAGTTTATAGTGGTATTGGACTTGCACAGCATCTGCCGCTCTATCTCCTCCTCTGCCATCTGGGCCCGGTATCAAGACAGAGTCAAGGGAACCGGGAGCAGAGGAGGGGCAGGCGAATAGCACGGTCGAGTCCACACCCTTGGTCCACATAGAAAATGATCAAAATTTATACTACACACTCACACACACACACACGACAGTTCGACCATCGATTTCGATGATGCCCACCGTGTGCCCCACAGACTGCAGCAGCAGTGGGAGCAGGGACGGTGACTTACGCAGGGGTTTATAGTGCCAGTAGACTTGCGTAGCATCTACCTACACTCTCTCCTCCTCCCCCGCCTGAACCCGGTGTCAAGACCAAGTCAAGAAGACCGGAGACGGGGGAGAAACACACACAGAAACACGAAAGTTCGACCGTCGTGTTCGACGATGTCTACCGTGTGCCCCACACAGGTGGTGACAGCAGGGACTGTGACTTGCGCGGAGGTTTTAAGTGTCGGCAGACTTGCGCTGCATCAACCACACACTCTCCTCCTCCCTCGCCCGAGCCCGGTGGCAAGACAGAGTCAAGAAAACCGGAGACGAGGGAGACCGCAGGTGGAAGGCTTGAACGGATCCGCACTTTGGCGCTTCACTGCGCACCCCCTGGTCCTCTCTGCGAATGGCCAGGGTTTTGACTAACAACAACAAGGAGAGTGGATGCTGGTGCGGCCAAAGCCGTATCTAGGCGCGCCGCCTACGACCGGCTCGGATCCCACACAGTGGGAGTGCCATAGAGGTTACATTAAGAATGAAACATTGCAGCGTGACTCACAGACCTCCAGCCGAGATCCAAGTTATCCCATCAGTTTGCAACCTTCCAAGCCACGGCTTTTAGCGCACCGTGATAGTTTCAGGCGCGCTAGATTGTTTATAGACAGGAAAGTGCGCTGAGTCGTCAACCTCACTCTCCCTTCCCAGCCCCACACCCCAGCCACTGTCCGAGGCGGTCAGCAGACTGTAGCGGTGACTGAGCACGGTGGTTGGCATGGTCGACTGACCATGTCTGCGTGCGCCACGTGCACGACCTGGCCCCCCAAACACACACACACGAGGATTTTGCCCAACGGGGACTGAACAGCGTATCGCTCACTTGCGTGAGAGGGCCGTGGAAGGTGCTGTTTCAATCCGTCTCCCAGCCCACCAGTCCGCCAATCCACACAAACGCACACAACACACACACACACACGACCGTTCGACCGCCTTGCTCGACGATGTCCACCGCGTGCACCACAGCAAGATGAGGCAGGCATGGTTACCTTCGCGCGATATTGTACATAGTGATAGTAGAATTACGCTGCCTCGACCGCACTCTCTCCTCCCGCACCTGGGCCCGGTGTCAAGAAGATCGAAGGTGAGAGAGTGCGCAGCCGGACGCGCACCTAGGCCTGACACTCTATATTCTCTAGCCCACAACAAACACTTGATCAGGATTTCAATTAACAACAGCAATGATGGGCCGTAAAGATCCCTACGTGCACAACGTAAGCTGGCAACTGGACCTGCCACCACACCCCGAAAATTGGCGTTTGCTGTAATGCGCATTTTCGATAACGCCTGCCAAAATCCTTTTTAGTCTCCTGTGCTGGTCCAGCTAGAAGCAAAACACACACACACAAACAGGACAGTTCGACCGCCGTTGTTGACATTGTCTCCCGACTGCTGCACAGCAGGCTAAGCCCGACTTGCGCTTGAATTAGTTTATAGTGATCGCAGATCAGAAGATGAAGATGCGATCACTGGAACAAGAAATTTAGTGGCATGACGTTTCAGATTCTCACTTGAATCCATCATCCGAGACCTTAATCTGCGAATGTCTCTGATGATGGATTCCTATGAGAATCCGAATCGACAGGCCAATAAATTTCTTGTTCCAGTGATCGCATCTTCATCTTCTGAATTGCTACCTGGAACTCTCCTGTTCGCTTCTATCAGTGATAGAAGACTTGCACAGCATCTACCGAACCCTCGCCTCTTTCGCCATCTGGATCCGGTTTCATGCCCGAGTCAAGAAGACCGGGGGTGGAAGAGGTGTAGCACCACACCCGTTGACCCTAAAAAAAAGGATCAAGATTTGGAACAATAACAAAGATGGTGGGCAGTAGGAATCCCAATTCACGCGACAGGAACCTGCAAGTGAGCCGGTCATCGCAACCCGATTTTTGGCACTTATTGTGGGGGTACATTCCCGATAACCCCTGCCGGACGCCGACCGAGCCTCCGTGTTGCTCCAGCGCATCCAGCGCGTCCTCCGTTTTTATTGGCAAACACACACACAGGACCGACCTCGGATACTGAGTGGGCGACCTTTGACCCTCGGGTCTTTTAGCGCATCGTGATAGAGTGCGCTGATATTCGGTGGGAATGGAGCCCCCGGAGTAGGTTTCACTCTCTCCTCCCTATGCCCTATACCCGTTGACTGGTAGAACCTGTCAGTCAGTCTGGCACAGTAATAAATACTTTACATACAGAACATTGTTAGGGTACGTTGCTTAAAATCATGACAGAGATGCTAACGGAAAGCATACAGAGCAATGATTACTCTCAGTTAATGAGCAGAAAGATTAATTTAGGCAGCATCGACACCGATCGGGTTATGTAACTTGCTCGTGCTGTTATGCATTGTGATTTGAACTAAAACCCTCGCAGGTGGTCAATTAGTGACAAGTTGACGCCAACAAAGACAAGGGGAGCGCAACGGCCATTTATGGCCTATTAATCATCGTCAGGTAGTTCTGTTTAACCCCGGGCGTGGCTCACTTGAGATTCGGGCTCAACGCATGTAATCATTGAGTGAGACAATTTACCATTAAGGCACGGGTCCCGTTTCCAGTCCGTTGTGATCAGGAATACTAAGTTTGGCGCTTAATGATCCAGCTGCTGGACATCATCCACACCTAGGGTTGCACATGACTGGCTGATGACGGAAATGACCATTTCGATCTCCCTTGTCATTGTAGGTACCAATTTGTCTATCTAAACTAGTTTTTGACAACATTAGGAAAAAATCAGCTGATCCAATTATGAAAATCCCGGATTCGAGCGCACGACAGTAAGGGTATGGGATGAGTACAACCAACGCTAAGCCATGTGAACTAAGAGGCCACGCCTGGAAGACGTGAATTTAATTCTTTTCGGTCAAGTAGCCCGCCTGGCTTACTGCAGTGTATAGTCTGTCGATTCTGATACAGAGTTGCTTTGCCCAAATGTGATCAAACTCACGTCTCCCTGTCGGATCTCGTGACTAAGATGATTAGAACGCTGGCTGTACTCAAGCCTTGCCCTTACTATCGTGAACTCGAATTTTACTGAGGACTCTGAGTTTTTCACAAGAGGGTACGTAGAATTAGTCAAATCAACCAAAAAATTAAATAATTGTGGGAAAACTTAAAAACTAGAGGAAAATGATTCAAACCATTGGTCAACTTAAAATGTTTAAGTAGTAGTGCATTGTGAACTTTTATGGATCCAGGGTTCACGGATGCAGTGTTTTGCGGGAGGATTAAGTGAAACAAAAGGTTATCAACCCCTCTCGGATTGGGGTTTTCATTTAAATTGAATATGGTAGAGTTTGAGGCAGGAACGTATATATTATTTAACGTCTACTCGCCGATAGTGCGATCGAGACGAGTGAAGCGCTGAGATTTTCGATCAAAAGATAGCATGTCCGACTAATTGAACAAATTGCGACGGTTATTTCGTGTCGCCATATTTCCACGCGGCCTACGCAGTTTTTTCTCCGGGAACATATTTCAGTATTACAGCCCGTTTGTTGCGGTATTTGGTATGTACTTTGGACTACGGAACGGGCTCTTATTCAATTAACTTCTCTGGTGCGTTTTTAGGTCGTTTGGCCCCCAAGGGCACAAATGACAAAATAATCGGCATAGTTTCTCCCTTGTCAAGAATTTGGCCATCACTCGACAACCAAATATCGAAGCAAGAGGCACGTTTTACATCCCAACTTCAGATTATTCATAGGAATTTGATAAAATTGAAAATCGCAGAAAAAACTTCCCGTTCCATGGCAAATATAGTTTCTACCTGATGCAAAATTCCTCCCCCCCCGGTATATTCGGGAGGATGCATTAGGAAACTGGGCAAGCGTTCTTAGACATCTGCTACGCAGGGCTATACTATTATTCATTCCATGTGAACGTTTTCTCCGACTTTTCGGAGCAAATCTCGTGTGTTTAGAAGCACGTCAGTCGAACGTGCTCCTGCTTTAGTTGTTCCAAGAGGTGAAATGCAACTTTACCAGGAAAACCATGAAAATAAGAAACGTCACTCAACTAGGTCGTTAGCACTGCAAAAAAGTCTCATTTTAGGAGCAACTTTATAAAAGTTGCATCAAGTTACCGCCTACTGTTCGACTGACAACATTCTCTGTTCTGTTACACGCATTTCTGAATGCAGTGCTTACGCAAATTCCACGACAGATGCACCCTCCACAAGTTCGCCTCCATTCTGATCGGTTCATAGGCATTAGCAAGTTTATCAAGATGGTCCAGATTGCTGCCTATCTGGTCATCCCGTACCAGAGGATCACTAGACTCAGCGCTTATGATTTCAGCACAAGTCAAGACGTAATCTTAAAATACCAGGTAACGAGACCGAGTGGTCTACTGTCACGATAGAGAGCATCTGATGTCTTTCACCGCCTCTGCTGCACTTGTGAACAAAGTGTCTTAATCGCAGAAACTGCATGATCAATCTGGAGGCGGATGAGCAAACATGCGACAGCATTGAGGACGGACGAGGCCATATCCTAGATCGCGATTCGTCTGATGAGATAGGACGATGTCTCCAAGTTCGACAAGATCGAAATTCTCGCAAGCAACTGTGGCCTGCAACCATCAGAACACACCATGACTTCTAGATCCCCTTTTAGTTACCAAACGTCGCCTGGGTTGTGCAATTAGTCCGACAGCAAGGGTGGGCAAAAACTACTTCCATGACATTTTTGGTGAGCCCGAATTTCGAGCAATTACCATAAAAACAACTAGCGCAGTATGAAATTGCGGCATCTGAGGACTCGGATGAGGGTGATCAAGATATGCGGTCGCCTAATAATCGCAGTCATTGAGTGCTTATTATGATTATTTGCTACTGTCAATGATAATGGGCTCCGATAAAAGCGATACGGTACGGGAGAAGAAGATTTGAGCACTGGAAGAAGACTATTGGCCTGACGTTTCGGATTCTCACTCGAACACATCTGATAAGGGTAGTGGAGGCACAAAGACTGCAGTATTTATAGTACGCAGCTGTTGTGGGACCACATACGTACTAATAATTAATAACTCTCGCGATCATCGCTGGGGCCGCAGTTGATGTGACGATGGCTCGTCAGTTCGCGTCCGAGTCGGTAATGGCCGCGATTTCATCATCCGTGTTGGATGGTGGCGCAAAGATGACTCGGTAATTTGGTTCGCTGTCACTGGAATTACTGTTTGTCCGTGCCCTTGTCTTCCATTTCACTGCAGAGCGTCTCAACGTGCCGGTATAGCGCCTTTACGACCGACCGAGTGGTTGTTGTTGTTGAAGTTCAGTACTTGCGTCGTACTTGCCATTTGCTTGACCACTTTGATTTTTAGGCCGCCACAAGCTTTGCGGCCAACATGGACACCCAGAAAGGTCAGCTGGTTGTTTTATTCTTCCTCCTCCATCTCTGACATCCTCTGAATATCAGCAGAAGACCCCGTTCGATGACGACGCAGGTATCATCCACATACCGAGCCCAGAATCTCGGTCTGTGGTGTCGAAAGACCAGCGACTCCAGCCGTTGTAGGACCTCCTCGGCTATGAGTCCCGAGATCAGCGAACCTATTGGCGTACCCTTCACCTGTTCCTAGATTGTTCCGTCGAACGAAGAGTCTGTTTTGGGAGAGAATCATAGGAGTTAGAGGATTTGGGCGTATCCAAAAAGATTCTCTGTTTCATCATATTTGTTTCGTTGGAGTAATTCGAAGGTACCGACTGCTAGATCCTGTGGGATGGAAGTAAGAATGGATGTGACATCAAAAGATACCTGCCGGCACGGAGGTCTATCCCAAAATGTATAAAGCCAGACTTTGCAAAATTTCGTCTTTGTCTCTAAATTTGCTGATATGTAATAACCTCCCAGCAAGTTGTATTTCGGTGACACCATAGCTTCATCCCAGAATGCTGGCGTGAGAGAAACAACTTCACACCCTCCAGCTGATGGGAATCTACACTGATTCCGGAGCAGACCTTACAGACCTTTCTCAAAACCCAGCATCTGGCTTTTACACTTCTGCTCACTTACGTTACGATGTTTTATCCTAATGCAAAAAATGTGTCAGAATGGAGGCGGCAGGGAAAACTTTTGGAGGAAAGGAAATTTGCGTATGCAGGTTTAAGCGTTGGCGCCTTCGTCGGCGTTGATTGCAACACCTCCATCCGTACACAGGGCGCCGATGAATGAACCATTTTGACAGCCAAATGGCTGTCGGAGGTCTAGTAACACAGTGAGTTGGCAAGTTGAACTTCCGTAGATCTACAATCCCTCCGACTTCAGCACCTACTCTGTGGCTGACTCTAAAAAATCCAAACCACCAGCTCCCGACAGGGCATAGAGGCGGGCCAGAGACAAATTTATGTTGAATTCCGGCACTCCCTTATCAGTATCTAAAAGCAAATTTGATGTACGAATCCAGAAAATGTGAATCAAATCATAAAACAGGTTTTTGATTCGAAAACATTGCTTAAGTAGGGTTGAATCATCATCCAAAGATATGTCAGTCACGTCAGGATTTCGGTTTTGGGTAAAAATCAGTAAGAAAACTTTTAATTACTTAAGTAGCCATCTTCTACACATTGCTGTTTTGCAGTCGGCTGTAAGAAAACTAATTATGATTACGATTGAACTGTGACCCAATCACATTTGAAATGCCTGCAATTTTATTTATTTTTGAGTACGAATCTGCGAAAGCACTGTAGATAAATAATGGTCATCAAGGGCTCTGCCTCTAACCCTTCAATACAAATACATACATAATTTAAAAGCCGACATCCGGATGTGCCTAAAATATCTTGGGATCATGCTGCATGATCATACATATTACAAACCTGGCTAAGTAGTGTTTTCGAGTCGAATCAGAATTTTGATTGACATTTCGTGAAATATTGGAGGCACAAGGAGTGCTGTATTTATGGTACTTAGCTGCGTACTATAATTGGCACGCACATGGTCCCACGGCAGCTTGGGAGCATATATACCGCAGTCTTTGTGCCTGCACTTGCCTTATCTGCGACTGTCTCTGATGATGGGTACGAGAGCGAATCTGGAACGTCAGACCAAAACAGCTTCTCGTCCCAGTGACCGCATTTCCTTCCTCTGAACCTCAGCGCGTCAATGTTCGTAAATGTCTCCATTTCTTGGGTTACTATATGTGTTTACTAAGGCGCAACCCATCAGTGCCCTGTTTGAACGATATTCCAAAGCAGTCCTGCTGCCTAATCAATATCTAGGCTCTATGGCAGGGCTCAAAACGGCGCTTTCATCAAACGTTCATCCAACTGGAACTATCACTTGGTAGAAATTAACTTTTTTATTTGTTTTACCAACAGTTCTATTAAACAAGTTCTTGAGGCTTTAGCTTCTGGACGGTGTTTGGGTTCGTATAATTAGTTTTCGATCTTCTACCTGGGGACTTCAGCGTCAAAATTTTGTAAACAACTTATGAAAAGTGAGCTTGTTTAGTATGGAGCTCTCAAGTCTCCTGCTGTGATATAACGATCAGGTTGATAAGTAAACTTAAAACGCCTTCCAAAAACACTGCAAAACCCTTGACTGCACTGTCTTGAAGTAAGTCACAATCATGTTACGGAGTCCGAAATTCTTTTGTTTAACTTTTTTAAAGAAACTGTTTTAAGTCATGTAAAAGCGTCTACCAATATCCCATTACATCAAACTGGGGAAAACATAAGGTCGGTTAGAATGTAAGCCATCTATTTAAAATACCTAGAGACACGACTGAAATATGACCATGCTTACAGGATTGCTCATTACGCTCAAGAGTTAGACATCTGCCGCAATGAATAAAGGCATCTGCTATGCCAGGATCAGCAAGCAATGGTCCTCGCAGCCCGCTGTGCGCTCTCAGTTATTCCGCACCTGGTTCCCTGCCAGTAGATGCGCTTGCGCTAGGGTATACAGGTCGTGTGCATGGCTGCCCAGTCAGCCTCATATTTCTGACCTATTTTGGTGCTGCTGTTTTTCAGCCCCAGGGAGTGTGGAGTGAAGCTCCCAGCGGCGGACTCATCCGTACTGCCCGCCTCCGTTTCTTTCTGACCATGTCTTGACACAGGACTAAGGTGGGGAAGAGGAGAAAGTGTAATAGATGCTGTGTAAGTCTGCTCTCATAATAGTTTAATTTACGCGAGAGTCACCGTGCCTGCTTCACCTTGAAGTGGAGCAGGCACGGTGGACATCTTCGTGCACGACGTTCGAGCTGTCGAGCGGACGTCCTCATCTTGTTATCGTCCATAAAAATGACATTCTCGACAGTAAGTTCGTCATCTTAGTTTACGTGGACCACAGCGGTTCAGTTGACAGTTAGCTATCAGCCACAAAATTACACTCGGCTTGTTTACCTGTTTGTGTCAGCGTGCTCAATTAAATCGAAGAAAAAGGAAAACACGACAGCTTTGTGTTATGACCCGGAAGGAAGGTGGAGTAGGAAGAGAGCCGGCTCGGAGGACAAGCACCCTATTGGTAACTTGCGGACACTAGGGGTTACAGCTCGTCAGCAATATGCGTTCTGGAACATTCCGTCCAATGAACAGCCAGCCGTTGAGGGCGTTCTAAAATGTTCTTGCCCCGGGCGTGCTGGTCGCTGATTGGCCACCGCGTGCGCGATAGCCCCTCCTCCCGCGGAAACGTTCGGAATGTTCGACCAGCCATAGATTGGGCAGCACACGTGAGCAAAGCCACCACACGTGCTCGGCGCTGCAGTGCACGCCGGTCTCACGCCGCCGGCTTGGTCTCCTGTGTAGCGTCTTAGGCCGTGGTTCTACGCCGCTTGCACTCTCCATAATACTTTGTGTAACTGTGGGTTTTCTTTAGAGCTTAATTTTAATGACGCAAAGTTAAATGAACAAGGCTCAAAATTTAGACGATCTAGCCCTTAATAGGAAATGCAGAGTTTAAAATGTGCATTTTATTTTGGGATGAAATTGTTGGGGTTAGATTCTATCGGAACCTTCCTCGCGGGCACTATGAACGGCACTGGACAATGACGTTGGCGTGATTTTGGGAGTTCCCGCGTTCACGCCATACACTACTGTCTGGTGGAACGGTTCTATGAGAGGGATGGTTGTATTTCGGTTTAACCAAACGAGGAACTAAAATAAGGACTGCAAGAATGCGGTCAGTCCGATATCAGCCAGTGGCTGGCTGATACTACAATGTCAGCTTCCTTTGCAGTAAACATTTTCGGCTGTCAGTAACATAAAAGCCAATGAACAGACTTGCACAGTCATTTTGACATCTTTAGCTCACGCCAGTTGTCAAACCGACTACAGTATGTGTCTACCTGCATCGCTCTATCCCTCGCTTTGGTGCCGATCATGAAATTTATGATTTTCTGAACGATTGTCAACAGCCATAAAGCCAACTCATTAACTTAGCTTTCATTATTTTGACGTGAAGATCGTACAACACTGTTACGTCTTCCCAGAGAATTCAAACCTACTTGATCTCTGATATCGATCGCCATTATTATAGCAGCAACCGATTCCGTTAGGCCGAAGCGCTTTTGGCAAAATTTGGAAGGCGTCTTCTGCTAGAACATGGTTTTGTCAACGTTCATTTTGTCCAAATCTAGCATGAATCAGACTGAAAATTCAACCTGTTATAGTCAGATACATTTCTGCGCTACATAAAATCACGTTTTGCCTAACGCATCTGTGCACGGATTTCTTCATCATAATAAGTAGGTCATCTCATCAGTGTCGTTTCTGAAGTCAGTCCTAACTTTGGTATGCGGTTTGTATCCTGTCCGGTTACTTCCAAACAGTATTGGGTATATACTACACCCTCCGCCATCTATTCTGTCCTGCTGAGCATTTGTAGTGGGGAAAGTAAGAGAGAACAAAATATCGGGCAACAATCTGTGACATACAGTACTCCAATAAATTTTGATCAGGTATCAACTTTAACATTGTGAGTGCTCTTAGCATGCAAAGGTCTTCTACTCTGGCGACGCATTACCTCCTGCATGTTTCGGCACACATCGATGACGCCATGTGCGATTCAGTTCCATTTGCGAGTCCATAAAACCAGACATGTCATCTGGATCTCACGCCTGGTGGGCGTTTCCATAGCAAGTTCCAAACATAACCCGTTTGCCACTCTTTGCTTCGGGCGGACATTACAATCGCAGTTTTTCATCGGTATTTAGATCGCGATCTTACCGCTGACATTTATGCGTCAGACTTGGTTTGCTCAACATCAGACCAGCCGTAGAAACCCGTTTCGACGCCCCTTACCCAGCTCCTGACCCCCTTCCTCCCCCTGTCCTTTTAACACAGGCTGGGAGCATCCAGTTCGACGTGCGAAAGGAAGAAAGGGATACCGAAAGATTTAAGGCCACAAATAAACCAACGAGCCAAAAAATAATGCGTGAAGAAGAAAATATTTAGCTTGCAATAATGTGCTCTTCAAGGACAGGTAGTCGTTGCCTGGGGACGAAGTATTTATTTACGCCAGCTCCCACCACAATCAGCCAGCCACAATCGCCTTCGAGGGAGTTGAAAACAACTTACTACTGTCTAGTGTAGCTGACTGAGTCAACAAAATACCTCGTTAATGGGTGCATTAATAGCCTTATGACACGTCTAGTGAAACTGATTAGTAATCCCGCCTTCCTTGTAGAGGCTAATGAACAAGTCGTGCAACTGGCAACATTATGACCGCACACTGCTTGAGGTCAAGAATAACCCTACGCATCCAAACTTACCCGGCGATTAGACGAGCGCATTTTGAGGCCTTGAAGTTTTTGCTAACTGATCAATAACTTTAAGTTATTTAACCCAGCAATTAATTCTGAGAAACAGTCACCTTTACGTATGAGAGCTTGGCAAATAGATTCATGAAAGCCTTAAAACACTTAAGTAATCGGTTCCTGCTAATGATTTCCTCCCTGTTTAAGGTACTTTTATGTTTCAACGTAATTTAGTTGCACTTCCTAAAGTGCATTTTTACTTTGTCCAACAATAAGTTAATAAAGAAAACAGTTTATTTCTTAAATATTTGTCGACACTGCTGGTCCTTATGCGGATATTTTGAGAGGTCGGCCCAAAGAGGGGTTCTTAGTCAGACGTCATGTTCCTTTCGTGAGTTTGAAAGCATATGCTAGTCATTCTGGTGTCTTCTTAATATTTCCAGCGATTCCGAATCCATAATTGGCGAAAACGACCTGTAACATGTCACCGAAAACGCCAGGCGATACCAAGCTGACAATTTCTAGTTTATCAGCCGTTGTTAACCAGCCTTACCCAACCTCAGATGTTGAGACATCTGAAATCTAAAGTTTGTCGGGACAAGAACGTTCCGCAAACTCGCCACCATAATACAACTTCACACTGCGCCCAACTAATGGGTGATGGACACAGTCGAATGATGAAAAAAACAAAAAATGCAGCTCAGCTATCACAGCTGCGAAAATATTGCACGGCATAGCAGATACACAGTATTTCCGAAGACAAGGAGAGGCAATGGTTGTTAAATACGTTTTCCGGTAACCATTTTTTTACACAGGTTTCCTGAGGTCTCAAATGGTTTTGATAGAACGGTCAACACAATATTTGAATTTTTAGTTTGAAATGTTTTTCTATCCACCACTACACGGGCTTGGCATTTTACAATTACCAGCTTTTTTCCTGCTGAGCTTGTTTACCCACTCAGTTATTTTAGGAAAAGTACATGAACCGTTTTGATGAGCTCTAATAATTTCATTGGCTACAACGTCCTTTGACTAAATCCTGTCAGTTGTTTGTTTGTGCTAATTAAATTAACACTCCTTGTGTCATATCTGACAGGCAAAGTGGTGGTGACTGGTTCTTCGTAAGACGAAAGGGTTCCTGAGACATCGCCCCACTCTTCCTCACTAATGCTGTGATGGGCGTTTATCGTAGAGGGTTTAGCATGGCAGGACTGCCTGCTCCAGAATGAAGTCAGCACTGGGAAATTCAATCACCTCAACACAGTCCTCACTAAAAAAATCTGGTCTTGAAGGCAACCGGTTAATTAGGTAGTTCGGTCCTCCTCAGGGTTGGGAGTCAGGCTCAGTGACTGCCTAATGTGTCCTTTTTGGCGCTCTGACTGATGTCATATTAAAGTCGTCCTTGCATGAGACGCGCCATGGAGATAGAGTCACGTGTACGGCACGCGTAAATGGGATGTTTAGCCCTGTCAGTCATTGAGTCCAGGCCCTTCCCCGGTCGCCTCTACAGTACCTTGCCATCGGAGCGTGGTGGACGGGGAAGAAGGAAGCGCGGGAGATGCTGCGCAAGCGCGCTTCACTGCGCAATAATTCACGCACATGTCACCGGGACTGCGCCCACACCATGGAGCACGCGGTGGACTTCAACACTTTCAACAGTCGAAGCGCCGATAACTACCCAATGGCGAAACTGGGATATTTTACCTCCAAAAGATTTCCAATATTTGCCCTCAGAAGTTTCGTTTTTTTTTCGTATGGCTTAAGACATTTTCCTGTGCCGGACTCGCGCTACACTTTTCAGTCAATTATTACATTAGCGGTCATTGACTGCTCAAGGCATAGACTGTGACTTGTAATTTGAACTCAGGGGTTTCCTTACTCTCGAAAAATAAAAAAGGTCAAATAAAGTAGCAAATCAAGGTCTAAACGTACTTCATATGTCTACTTTATGTTCAAGTTCATGATATAAAAATACCTTAAGTGCGTGCAAGTCCTGACCACGTAACGTATAAGCCAAAGACACAATGGTCACAAAAAGCAAATGTTCAAAAATGGAGGGTGGATGGCGCCAAACGACCAAAACTGAAACACAAAAACTGCAAAAGCGACGACGCAGAAAAAAGCATTAAATTTGACTTCGATCTTGTGTGTACTATTTTAAACCATAGCATAGGAAAAGTGTAGCAGTTTATATATCTTGATATCTTGAATGATAGAGAACACGCGCGACCCAGGAAATTGAGTAAAAGAAGGCGGAAAGGCGATCGCTGGATCAATCGTTTATTTATTCGACGTTTCAAACTCCCACGCGGCCCCAGCATCATCATATACATATGCAACGGTAAAAGTATTAGCATTAAAATGGACATTTTATAATATAAGCCTTATACAGAGAGACTGTTGTAACCAGCACGTCTGAACAGGCCGGATTCTGAAATCATTTTCAAGAAAGCTGGGGTAAAAGAAAGTGCTCACCGGATCGAGGGAATTGTTTGGCTGACGTTTCGAAGAGCTTGGACTGCTCTCCGTTATCAAAGCGTCTAGTGCCATAATCGATCTGAATTTTGAATAGACGACCGAATTAGTTGGAATTGGGCTGATCGATTTTTTTCTTCTTTCGCTGCCTTGGCCTACTGTCCGTCGTTTGTGAGTGTTGATGGCCTCTTGCATTGTGTGTCGTCAGCCCAATTGGGGTTAGTTGCGCTTTTGTCCCCCTTTTGGGTAAATCGGTCGACAGGCCGTATTTTCTCGACATTCTCAAGCTCCGTATGACTGTCTTGTACTCGTCACGGCTTATGTAGTGACGCAGGAATTTATACGCCGCAGGATGTCTGTTGATGGAGATGATGTCTGAGTACCAAGCCTCAAGTGTGAGACATTCAGTTCTTGAGGTGTCCCGACCTAAGACGGCTGCTCCTTGAAAGTCAAAACTGTGGCCGGTTTTCCCGAGTCGCAAGCTGTGAGTTTGCGTCTGGTCTCCGAGATGCCAGTTTATGCTCATTAAGGCTTGCCTGGAATTTTCGTCCGGTTTCCCCAACGTAATTGCAGTCTTAATCATTACAGCGTATTTAGTAGACAACTGCTGGGGTTTCAGTGGTTAACAGTATGTCTTTGGGTTGCATCAAACGGCGACGAATTGTTATCCAGGGTCGACGGGCAATGCCTACCCTGGTGGGTTGTAACAGTTGTGAAACCGCCTCGGAGACTCCTTTTACGTAAGGAATAGCCCTCCAGACTTCGGATTGTTCTTCTTGTGACCGCCGTCTGTTCAGTCGGCAATTGCTTTGCTTGATAAATTAGCGTGGGTACCCAATGGCTGGAAAGAGGTCAGGAAGATATTGTCGTTCTACTCTTTTGTCGGCTCGTGTGCTGCAGTGGGTTTCAACTCCTTGGAATAGAGTACGGACACAGCTGCGTTTGTGAGAGACGGGGTGATTGTTGTTGCCGTGTAGTATTTGTCTTGTGTTGATGGCTTTTCTGAAAACGGTAGTTTGTACTTGCCCAGTTGCACACAGACGTACAAGGACATCGTGGAAGGGAATTTGATTGTCTGTTTCAGCCTCCATCGTGAATTGGATGCTCGGTTCAACCGAGTTCAGCAATTCTTTAAGGTGCTCCACGTCGGATGATTTGAAAATGGCGAAAGTGCCATCGACGTAACTAGCCCAGAACTTTGGTTGATACTCGGTAAACACCAAGTGCTTTATCCGTTGAGAGACCACTTCAGTAATCAGCCCTGATATGAGAGGACCTGTGATTTGTTCATACATTTGTCCACCAAAGGTGAAATATGTTTTTAAGCAATAGCGTTAGAGCTCCATGAGATGTTCAGTTTTCAGGGCATTGTCTTTCTCATTGAAACGATCAGCCAAGAGTTGTCTCACGACGTCAATCGCTAGTTGTTGTGGAATGGAGGTGAAGAGTGAAACGACATCAAAAAATACTATGGATTCATCTGGCTCTGGTTTCAGATGCTTTTGATTTTCAAGGAACTGATTAGCTGAAGCCACCGTTGTTGGCGAACCTTCCGCCAGAAACTTGAGACGGGCAAACATCCATTTTTCCAGTAGGCCAAGGCAGCTAAAGAAGAAAAAAATCAATAATCTGAAGGTCAACTAATTTGGCTGTCTACTCAAAATTCTTATCGATTTTTGTACTAGACGCTTTGATAATGGAGCGCCGCCGAAGCTCTTCGAAACGTCTGCCAAACAATTTCCTCTCTCCGGCGAGCAATGCCCTTTCCTCAGATTACCGACCCGTATCTCTTACGTTTGCCAACCTGATTTTAAGAAAGCGTTGCACCAAAGAACTGCAATAAAACTCTCATTCATAATCCAGCCTACAAATCAAACATTTTCCCCAGACAAGTTTGCACGCGGACTACCGGACAAAAAATTTGCGAGTAACCATAATTGCGGTGATGGGACGTAACCTTGCTCAGTACCTTTGAACAATGTTTGTTTCACATCTGTCATTGAAACCTGATGAAGACGAATTATGGTGTTGGAGATACAGACAGATACATCTATGATCAGTTAACGCTTCGAAATTAAGAGATGGATACGAAACAAATTTTTGTTCTACCTCGATGTATTAGAGTAATGCTATAATCTGCCAATTAAATGTTCAGTTTCTTTATAAAATATCTGCCCAATATAGTCCCATGTCTCGCCAACACTTTTATGCTTGCAGGTGGAGTATTAGACATTTTCGCCATCCCTCCAGACACCAGGGATAAAATAGCCAGCATGCTAAACGTTATACTCAAGGTTACATATCAGCAGATAAGTGTTTCGTCGTTGACTGAACCAAAATTCAGATCTGCAGGGAATTCGGATGGCAGCGACTAAGAGGTTTAATTGAGATCATTGTAATCAAGATCTGAATTGTACTTTTATTCATAGGAAATGTTCAAAAGGAAGATCGCTCGCTACAGGTGCCGGAGAGACTGTGGAACCATCGTGTTGGCCGCTTTATACTCAATACCACCGCTATTAAATTCCGGTTATTCTTTATTTTGCTCATCGTTTTCCATACAGACATTGCGGTTGTGCTCCGGTTGAAATTTCCAGGCCGGTCGAGCATCAGTTGACTTTATGGAACATACGCCGACATTGCCTGGAAAACAACATTACAAGTGGGTCTTCTGGAACGTCCAGCACTTTGCCCGATATCTTAGAGGGCGGCACTTTTTTATACTGCACCGTAAGCATGCTTCGTCAACAGTATTGTAGGTAGAACAGAAAGTTATGGATTCGAGATCGCAGGGGTTTTTGGAACTCTGGAACAAATAACTGACTGAGTCAAAAGTCTGTCTTGGATGTCGACCACCCATAGTTGTGATGTTGTGACAGCGTTGTAGGCTCTGGTCGAGGTAATCGCTAGTTTCTGTCGGTTGCGAGTGGGTTTACGGTCAATCTTCGGCCTTTTAAAATTACTTCTCAGATCGTATCGCGATGTGCCTGCTGACAGTCGATGCACGCACCTGTCCGAGAACATTACTGCCAAAGCCAGTGACGATGAAAGTTTAATTACTTACAGAATGCCAACCGCATACGACTCACCCATTTCCAAAGACCACCGCAGGGAAATACAAATGTTGTAAACATTGCTTGTATGAGTGAAAATTCGATCAAAGGCCTCAAAAATAAATGGAAACACGCAGACTTAGTGCCACATTAGTTTGCGGGATTTCTGTTTCGACGGTTTTTATTTGGTTTAAAGCGCAAGTGCAGGGTCATTGCAGAAGCTGCTAGTATGGAATCAGCAGAGGAAGGCGGACATTGCGTGACTATTATGTCATGACCGCCGGTGTCTGAAAATCGAGTAAGTTGGCTGATCGAAGCCGAAAAATGTGCTTGCATTAAACTCGGGAAGCGGCGATTTGCTGACACATTGGACTGACACATGCAAGTGCAGCTTGCCTAGAGGATGGTATGGTGTTACCATTTTGTCTCGAAACTCTAGAATGGAGCCCAGACACGCTTTTGCGAGACAGATTCATTCCGTACGGCCTCCTTCCGATCTACACACGATAGTATTTATGTGAGAACTTTGAACTGCCTCTGAGGATCGAGACGTCAAAAGCCATTGAACCTCCAGCATCTTTCGTTTCCGCCACCTCAACACGGAAGAATATCTATTAAATAGGTGTCTTAGGCGAAATGAAACAGCTTATCTGACTCACTTTCAAACCCGCGGTGTTCAGAAAAAGTCTTGCTCCCAGTTAGCGCCCTAACCGCCCAAACTACGAGATCCTGACTGCAAGCTATGAGTTTTATCACATTTAGGTCAAGTTGCCCGTCCGACCAACTGCATCGTGGGTTCGAATCCCGCTGATTTGGACGAGGTATTCAGAATTTGATCAGATCACTTATTTTGATCAACACATATTTTAACTAAGCGAACACCGCGGGTATCTGGTGGATTATAGACTGATTGCTCAAGGAATCCTGCTAAGGGAATCCGGTTTACTATATCAGAATTAGTGGATTTTGTAGGCTGCAGAAGGTTGGGACGGGCAACTTGACCCAAATGTGAATAAACCCACGAATCCTGATTGTGGTGATTTAAGCGTTGGCTATATTTTAGCATTGCGTTTGTCGTCGTGGGTTCGAATCCAACCGAGGTTGCCGAGTTTTTCACAGTGGATCAAAATGATTTACTAAAAATTTGCCATAAAACCGTCTGGTAGTCACCTGATGGATATTAGATTGATTATGTAGGAAATCCCGTTCGGGCAGTCAGCGTACACTATCAAATTTGGTGGATTCTGTACGTTATGGTGGACTGGACAGGTAACGTGACCTGAAAGTTCTCAAACTCACGGCTCCTGGTAGGAACCCGTATCTTGGAAGGCTAGACCGTTTCGCTGTACTCGAACCTTGCCCTTGCAGTCGACGTTTTCACATGTGAGTATTTGATTAAACATTCGGTTGCTTGTATGAGAAAAGGTCGGACGACACTATAGGCTGTAGCCAAGGCCACGAGACTTAAACATGCAAAGTGTTAGATAAATGCAATACATTTTGATAACTAACGACCGTAGTTTTTGGGTTTGACACGTCTCCATAAGCTGATGTTGCTTTACAGTGAGTCTCTTTTGCAAGCTCTTTGGCTCCGTCGATTTGTTGGCGACGTTTAAGAATTCGGAGCAACCATGTGAAACCGTAAAAGTTAACAATCGTCCTCCTCCCTTCATTATAGTCCCTGTAGACAATCAACAGTCGTTTAGTATTCTTTTTTAAAGAACGAGAATAAAACAGACCCCCCTACTGCCCGTCTGTTTCACCGATCACTACCAGCATGCCTTTCACAGCAGAACGCTCCATTGTTTTAAATAATTAATGCTGGCGACGCTCTCCACCAGCGCGTGAAGACTGGGCCCTAATGTAGTCACGGGTCCTTGGGGGGGGGGAGGGGGAGGAGGTAGACGAACCTCCAGCCAGACGTGGAAATCCTCCATTTGGCGGAATCTGGACCAGGCATCCACCGTAGGGAAAATAGCCGCCCAAAGCGTAGTTGCTATTCGACGTCACTTTGACTGCATGCGACAGGATTTTCAGTAATTACGGTAAAGTAAGCTGGCTCAGTCCATCACCGAGTGCTGGCTTATGTATCCGTCAGTTTAGCCCAAAATCCTGGCCGCTCTCACTTCTGCACCCCTGCATCAAAAGAGATTTCGATGTGGCAAGGCATTATCCGCTGGGGAATAACTTGACGGCCCCGTGATGCCATACAGAACGTTATGTGCGGGGGAAATCTGCATGTTGTGGGCGGGTCTGAAGTGAGTGTGCTTTAAAAAAGCGTATTTATGGTAAACAAGCCGCAAACGAAACTTCACCTACCACCATAAAGTAGGACGAGCATTTTGATCAGGCCTCGAAAGTACAAGTTGTTAATAATTTGCCTCTCTTAGAAGAGAGCCAGCTCCATCGGTTAAGACTTGCTATTCATAAAGATACGGTATATGGTAACTGTAAGACTGTCCCTCTATTATTCTTCCTCACCAATAAAATCGTTCGTTTGCGTAAACAGGCACATACACAATAAGTGGTATACTAAAATAAGGCATTAATCGAAGTTCTGAAATATGATATCGATCGGAAAGGATGACACAAACACTGTTGTAATATTGATTAGCAAGTAAAATAATCAAAGTACATTTCACTCAGACAAGAGGGACAACTTTTAAATGTGCTATATACTCACATTTAGTATAATATGACTACTCACGTATTATGAATCTTTTCAACTGATTTTTGATGACCTAAATTGAATACATTTTATAGGAGAGGAGCAAAAACATGATATTGCTTCTACCTATTTTGCAACAAATGACGTCCTCTTAAAATTTTATGCCGAAGAAAATGGTATCATTTGATCTAGAACGTTTTATTTCGGTGCCGTATGACCACAAAATATCCCATCTAGTAGCACCCTGTGTGTCGTATTGTAAATGCTGATTGTGAAGCATGCAACATAGTCCACGGGCATTGCAAGATATTTTGAGCCGTGCATGACATCTTAATTGCATGGAGGGGTTCATAATATTCTCCAGATAGAAGGAAGGAAAAATTAACTGCTGAATTATCATAAATTTTTCCGTCACTTTCCACTGCCCTTATAAATCCGGATATACTTTGTAGAAAACACGCACAAATTATGAGTTTTTAAGACTGTGCAATACCCAATCATACTCCATTGCACATGTCCACCTATTGATGTTCCTCATAAAATATACAAAATAGTTCGGACCCATTAAAATATTTTATGAAATGCGCATGCTATCTTCTTAAAGACATTGAGGACGCGTTAAGTACACACATTGTAGACTGAAATCGCTTAGCGCCATGCAACGGCCGATCTGGTCGGGAGTTGGAAAACGTCTTCAAAAACTAACTATAATCTTTCCTCGAGTATAAAATGTAAAGACGACGTGATTTTCTATCAAATAAACAAGAGGAAGCACAATTTTGTGCATGCTTTCCATAAAACATTTTTAAATTCATAGGGTTATTAAACGTCAATGGGAAAAATGCATACTAGTTAAGTAGGGGTCAAAAAGATAGTGGTGTTGGTCACATGCTCGCTGACTAAATGATCTAGATTCTAGTTTCAGGTCAGTCTGACCGGTTGATGTGTAATGGATGCATGAGGAAGGTTAACAGGCCAGAAACGGCTTACTGGGTCTCCGCCATCAGTCCTATCAGAACTTCTGGACTATTGGTTGTTAGTTGTCAAGCTTCCGCTTGAGCGGTTCTTTGTTGTCCTGAGCTTACCCTTCGATAGGACTGGACCTGCAAACACTACTCCCCGTCAGACTTGTATTTTTGCGGTATATTTTCAACATGTGCATTTCAAAAACCTGATGGTTGACTCCGGTCCGTGTGCAATTTCAACCCCAAGTGCTACGAGGAGGCGGCCCACAGCTTCAAAAACGTTCTCACCAGCCAAAAAACAGCCATCACACCAAGGGCAA
>CACRXP010000566.1:272753-339388 GCA_902702965.1 Spirometra erinaceieuropaei
TAGGTGTGCGATAGCATGGCGACGTCATTCTATGAATACTGCAGCCCATTGCGCATTAACCACCCCCTATCCACTATTGTCTCTGATTACGAGTTCGAGCAGGAATCCAAAACGTCAGGCGAATACAGCTCTTGTTTCGAAAACCAATATTTTTGCCTGCTTTAACCACATCCAGTAATTTAACTGAAAACGCTTTAGTCCTACACTCGACTTCAGGCCCCCTCAGTCTTATTTGCAACTGCCAACGTCTGAAGCAAATAGCGACTGAGATTCTTAAGTACTAGGAACGGCGCAGCGTTTATCATGCGGCCCTGCGGGCATACGGTGGGTTTTTGGCTACCAAGTAGAAAATTTGTCCCGAAAGAAAAACGTTTTTCTCCGTTACGCTGTCTCAACCCTCTGTCTCACTTTGCGATCGCCTTCGGCGAAATCTCGATCTCCCCTTTTTTTGCTCAAGGACACTTGGCTAACGCTCAGGACGGAACAAATGGCCTCCGGATACCATCAGTTGATGCCGCCGCAGGGATACTGCATCGCAGATCTTCAGACTGCCTGGCACCAGATAGACACGGCGGAGGGTACTCTTCGTGCGTTGATTCAAGAGACACTTCGCGAACGGGTACGTGCATCTGAACTGACTCTTAGCCCGCCACAACGCCTTTACTCTGCAGTCTAGACTCAATATGCCCCTTCTGTTTAGGCCACAAAGGAACGTCTGCTGGCTACATTCCACAGAAAAGTGGGCTTACACCGCAGGTGGCTAGCGGAGAACGCAAAGCTGGCGCTAATGCTCTGCATGGCGGATCGCACCAACCTCACCTGCACACTGCTGAAGCTGTCTTCGCTCCACAACTGGGGGACAGACAGTAACCTCCTGAGCTTTCTGCTGAGTGAAAGAGAAAAATTTCTGGCACAGCAGTGTAAACACAAAACCCTGATGGCTGATGCGGATGCTCATAACAGCCAACGCATTCGCGGCCTGCAGGAGTTGAGACGCCAAATATGCCGGCTGGAGGCCGAAGGCGACCAGTCAGAGGAGTCACTTAGCCGCCTGCGGCGAAGCTGGACGAATCTGAGCACTGTACTCTCCAGAAGAACGGAGTTCATAGAGTCCTCTGTGGATATGGTGGAGTCAATTATAGATGTGGAAAAGGTTATAATGCAACTGGAGGTCAGCTGGGACAGACTTTCGGCACGCCTACTTCAAGCTGTTGACTTTGAACTGCAGCTGACGGAAGGCGAGAAATTGACTCTCGATCGGATGACTTCTGGAAGTTGGCAAAGGGTGGGTGCAGCTCTGCGTTCAGCTCCCTCGGATGGAGCTTTGCCTTCTGGTCTTCCGTGTTTTGTGAGGCAGAAACTGTTCGCTCGATTTCTTGCGTTGACCTTGCCAATGGAAGCACTGATGTCCTTCTGTGAAAGTCATTGTAGTAACCTAAACGACCTAAAACAACGGACCTCCACGCTGACCGATCGACTGCAGCGAACAGCAGTAAGTTTAATTTATTTGGATATAACCCCTTGGTGATACTGATAGGTATATAGGCAGAATGCTATTACCGACAAAGACAAGGGAGACTGGAATGGCCATTTCTGGATTATTAGCCATCGTCAGCCAGCCATACCCAAACCCGAAGTGTGGAACACCCGAGCCTCGAACTCGCGACCATTGTATATTCCAGATCGTAAAAAACGGACGGAACAACGGGCTCGTGGCCCGGTGGGTAGAGGCGTGGACTTCTAAACCATCAGGTCGCGAGTTCGAGGCTCGGGTGTTCCACACTTCGGGTTTGGGTATGGCTGGCTGACGCCAACTAATAAGCCAGAAATGGCCATTCCAGTCTCCCTTGTCTTTGTTGGTAATAGCATTCTGCCTATATATCATGCGCCGCTGTGCGGCTGCTGGTTGGGCTCGAGAGAGAGCCAATAAGGCACAACCGAACGAGTGAGTTCCGTATGAACGATCGGTGAGCGCCCCCTACCATAGATAGGTATATACTGTTCACTATCTGAACATCCTTTTTGTCTGCTATCGCCATCAGAGACGAATGTGTGCGTTCCTGTGTACGTTTGCTCTCTGATCTGACTGTCAGCTTGTCTCTGCTGTTGATGAGACCTTAATGATCGATTCCGTCCCTTGGGAGTATTCACGGTGTAATATGAATTGTCATAGCTAAAGCACAATTTTGACCTCCGTAGGCATCGAGATCTATCGCGTGCTGCTCAAAATGATGACGGCATCGAAGGATCGCGCATAGACTAGTTTAGTTTGGGGTGAAATTTTGTAAGCACTATCTCACTCCCTTCAGTCACCTCCCTCCCTAGAGAGTAAGACGCTATCCAAACGACCGGATGTGGACGCGGTGTAGAGTCTGACGAAGCTAAGCAGCCCATCTACGTCTGCCAAAAAATATCTATTCTCCGCAGACGTTACCCACCACTACTGAATTTACCTTTCAGCCACAAACAACGGCACCAGATCTCTTAACTGATATTTACAAATAACACCAGCATAAAACTGAGAATGACCTTATATCGCACCTATTGTTACAGGTGTTATTGAGCTGATCAGGTATATATTATGTCAGAATGGTATTACCAACAAGGACAAGGAAGAAGGGAATGGCCAGTTCTGGCTTATTAGCCTTCGTCAGCCAGTCATACCCAACCTCGATGTGTGGAGCACCCGAGACTCGAACTCGCGACCTTTTAGTACGAAGTCCACGCCTCTAACCACTGGGTCACGAGCCCTTGGTCTTGTCGGTTTTCGATCGGGAATATACAGTCGTGGATTTCTAACTAACAGGTCGCAAGTTAGAGCCTCGGGTGTTCCACACTTCGGGGTTGGGTATGACTGGCTGACGACGGCTGATAGGCCAGAAATAGTCATTCTAGTCTCTCTTGTCTTTGTCGGTAATATCATTCTGCCTTTATCATGCGTCTCTGTGTGGCTGCTGGTTGGGCTCGAGAGAGCGAGCCCGCAAGGCACAAAAGAAGGAGTGAGCTCCGTAAGAACGATCTGTGAGCGTCCCTTTACCATTAAGTATTATGTCAGTTACGACTGCATCTTTTGGCAGTTTTCGCGCTAGCCACCGGAATGAGATGCACCCTACTGTTGTCAGTGTGCTGAATTCCAGAAGATGCGGGTGAGAGTCGGTGTTGGAGTTAGGTTGGGGCTACGGCTTAGGTTTAGATTTGGGTAAGTGTTGGCGCCAGGGCTAGGACACGTGAATAGGTATCTTTTCTGGAGTTTTGTGCACAGCTGCCTGTATAAGGTGTATGAGATGCATCAGACAAATGAAATTCGTGGTGGGCTAACTCGTGAAATGTCAACGGAAATTTCGAAATGCGTTCTTGTCTCGAAAGGATTAACCAAGTTTGGTTGTAAAATTAATTACCACCCATCCTGTATAAGGTAAGGCGGTTTAACTTCGAAACGTTTTTGGCTACCCATGAATTCACACCTAACGTCTGAGGTGCATCAGAAATTAGTGGTTAAGCGGTCGCGCTGTCTTCTTTCCAAACAAGCCTATGTATATCGGTGAGCAGTAAGGTAAGCGATATCGTGTAGGAAAGGCGTGATCGCAATACAAAAACAACGCTAGATGAATTCATACACGTCAGGCAGGTACGTACGTTGGCGATTTGCGAAGAGTATGCTATTTGAATGTGACTACTTAAACAGCATTGCCTTTTCTTTGGGTTTCGATTCCTTCAAAAGGCTTAACAAACTGTAAAAGAAACACATAGAAACTGGAATCCCTTTTGTTGTATGGTAATTTAAAACCACATCTTGCTTGTGTTGTCCTGCTATAAAATTACTATCACATCCCGAATAACTTTCAGCTATGCCTGCCATGACTGCACACTTCTAATTTAAGAAAAATCAAGCATTCTTCTGTGTTATTGAGAAAGTAGCAGATAGGTCTTATAAAATTTTCGTATTCTCCATAGGGAGTATTAATTCATGCACAAATTTCGGGCTATTTAGACAAGCATTTTTCGTCCTTAAAAAAATCCATAAACGCCGTTTTTATTTTTCTAGTAAATTTGAGCATGCACCATTCCACTGGAAAACAAATACAACAGGGCTGTTGCATGCATGCTTCCCAGAAAAATATCTTTCAGTCTACGCGGGCATAAAAGTCAGTTGAAAAAATGCATGCAATCTACTTAGTCAGTTTTAATAGAAAGAGGTTTTCCATGATGGCCAACGGACGCGCAATTAAAAGCAGCATGCCGGGGTGTACGCCGTATGCTACTCTGTACTACGGTCTTACTTGAGTAACCTTTCTTAACTGACATCGTGTTCTACGATTTCAGAGAATGCTTCACGATTTCGGTCTTCACTTTGATCTTTGATCTTACACCTAAGGAAATGGTGGAATAGGTTTATGATAATAAAAAAGCGCGCAGAATATTTGTCGTATTCCCTCCTCCCCCACCATCCTGAGCCCGGTATCAAGACGGAGTTTGAAAGGTCGGAGGCGGGGTCGAGCGTAAATCTGAACAGCTCTCCTGCGCGTGACGCACACACACCTATTCTCTGCACAATGATCAGCGATGGGGTACTCAGAGCAATAGCGGCAGCGTGTCTCTCTCGCTCTCTCTCTGACATCATGTGCCGTCGAACTGCATGATTTTCCCATAATCAGTAGTCTACGATCTTAAGTCCTGTGTTAGCACGTGGGTTCGTTAGCTGGAGGACCTGAAGTCAGACTTAATGACCTGTATTGTGCCACCACGAACAGGAGGTCCGAACCGAGTTTCTGCGGAAAGTTAGTGCACTGTACATAGATAAAGTTGTGTGTAGCACAGACAAACTGACTGTTGAAAGTTTCCAGCCAGTGCGACCGAGCCCATATTCGGTCGTCGTGATACTGAATGTCTTCGAAGCCTGAAGAATAAGGGAGGAGAGAGTGTGATAGGTGCCGAGCAAGTTTGCCACATTGTTAACAAGTGTGCACCTAAAGTAGGTGGGCTAACGCATGAAATGTCAACCAAAATTACGAAATGTGTTTTCTTCTCGAAAAGATTAATTAAGTATGGTTGTAAAACTAACCAGTCTAGAGTATAATTCTATAATAATTCAGCTACCTCAGGATGCTGGCCTTCGAATAAACTTCCTTGCGGCTGCATACAAAAACCGTACTGTGTAAAAAATGACTACTTAAGAGGCATGCATTTTTCTAATTGATTTTCGATGGCCCTAAAATTCCAATTGTATTTCGTGGAAAACATGGATAAAAGATATTCATTCTTCCGCTCTTTCGGTAGAAAATTACGTCTGCTTCTAATTTTATACTCGAATGAAGGCTACTTTTCGGTTCTCAAAAAATTTCTAATTCCCGAAAAATTTTTTAACCCGCTCTGCCGTTACACTTGCATTCAGGGTTTCCAGACTACAAGCCATGTATTTCCGGGTACGGAAAACCACAAATTTCTTTAAGGTGTTAAGATGAGACCATACGGGGTTCATAGAATTTAGCATTGGATTTGATCTATATTGTAAATCTTACAAGCCACATTGTTAAATGCCGATAAATGACGTTTTGCGAACGGCCATTTCACGGTATTTAAAAGTCTCACAACTAGAAACTTTTTTAAAACCGAATAATTTTCCTCCATCGAGTACAAAATTGAAGGAAGACGTAATTTTCTACCACATGAGCGAAATAATGAATATTTTTAGGCATGCTTTCCATGAAATATAACTGGACTTTAAGGGGCATCGAAAATCACCGACAGAGTGCAGTTTTCGCATGCAGCCGGAAAGAAGTTATTTCAATAGCCGGCATCTTCAGGTAATTGAATTGTTATAGAATTGTACTAGAGACTCGTTAGCTTTACAACCATACTTAATCAATCTTTTTGAAACGAAAACGCTTTTTGGAATTTCGGTTGACAGTTCATGAGTTAGCCCACCTACTGTAAGTTACTGCTGATGCGCCCCGTTCTGGGAGCACACGGTAAAGGTCGTTGCTTGTGACGATTGAACTGTTATTAAACTGTAAATAAGTTTTATATGCCTATACCTGATTCCGTTCGACATCCTCACCCGTCTAAGAAAAGCCCTAGAGGGACTTTACATAAAGTCTCCTTTCTCGAAGAGCTACGATGATCGAGAATTAAGGTTCTGTTGGATAACAGTTTTTTTGGAAAACCCATCTATAATTTTGCACGACCAAATACCTCTTATACAGCCTGCATAACGCATGCGCACAGCTATATCTTAAGTGTCCTCTACTAAATCTTTCTGTTTTAAAGTACGTTTTCCCGATCCTTTATTTTACAGGAACAACGGCAGTATCTACAAGCGCTCACTCGCATGACTGAACTCACTTTTGGCGAATTGCAAAACGATAACCTGGAGAGTATACGAATTATCTCCAGCAAATTTCGCCTGATCGAAAATGAGATTCATAACCAAGTAGGCAAAGAGACGACCTTTACCGATTGTCCCTTCTGTACAAAAGTTGCCCCCGAGACGAGGCATCCGGCTCCGCTTCTCGTCAGTCAGACGGCCAAGGAGTCCTTTGAGGACGCAGAGTTTAATGAAAACATCCGTTGGATAGGCAGATGGCGTGGCAGACGTACTCTGAGTTTAGGAACACTGACAAACATCGTTGGGCAGGAAAGAGCCAGACTTCGGCGGACAATGACTTTGGAGAGGCTGCACGAGCCCTGTGTACTTCCGGAGGAGGTCAGCCAAAAGCAGACGTTTTTGCGACGCATCAAGAAACTGGCCACAGAGAGTTTGAACAGCTGTCGTCGTTCATTTCACGAGACGCACCTACTTCTGATGACTGAGACAGCGGTATTTCTGAGGGAAATTGAACAATACAAAGCCTTCAAGTCTGTCTTCTTGGAGCTGACAGAAGTACGCATTGAGCTGGATGAGGGTAAGGCATGGGTTTGCCAGACTACGGACTATTTCAGTCAGACACAGCTACCTGCCTTTCGCCTGGCACTGGCCAGATGTGACGGTTCCCCTTCTGATGGATCCTTAGAAGCTGCCGGTGATATGATTGGTTGGTGGAAACGCCTACTTCAGACAAACAAACTCCTGAAGACAATTATCCTCTACCAGTCTACAGTACGGAGACATCAGCAGGTAAATACCTAGTAGAAGTTGCCTTAAAAATTAAGAGATTAAATGTTATACTCAACTTCGTCCAGTCCACTGTGGAGCTGGAAAGTCAAAAGTGGTTCCTAACACCATTCACCGTGGAATGGCATTCAAATTTTGTTTCTTTTACCTCAGTCAATCCGTCTGGCTGGTAGAGTCGCCAAAAAAACAAACACCAGCATGTTACGTTTACGAATATTTGTCCAAATTTGGACTCTAAGCAAGTTCTTTAATCTAACGTTTCTCCATACCTATATTACTTGTTAAAAATTTCAGTATTCGAGCTCAGTAAACTGTAAACAGTATGGAGTGACAAGAGTAAAAAATCTTTAAGAGAAATTTACAGGGCTCAGAGGATAAGAGGAATAAGTGAAGAGGAAGATTTGAGCACCGGAACACTTTGTTTATTGTCCTGAGCTTTCAGACTCGTATAGGAGTCCATCGTCAGAGCAAGTGGCAACAACAGAACAAACGGCAGCTATAAGACATGTAGACCAATGATCGATCGACGGCGCAAGACTGGAGGTGACTACGCAGGGTTCTGTACGCCGACACCTGATCGATAAATCGATTGACCGTGGTCTCATCCGAGGCCCAGGCTTCAATCAATTCTCGGCCTGCTTTGTTTTTGGCGTGGGCGACTATTTTGGTGGCTGCGAATTTAAATTCGTGACCAATTTCGTAGGTGTGGGCGGCCACTTGTGATCATGCGTCGCCTCGTCGCACAGCTAGCTTATGTTCGTGTATGCGCGATCCGAGCATGCGTCCAGTCTGTCCTGTGTAGTTGAAAGGACAGTTTTGACAGGGAATGCGATACATTACTCCAGACTGCTCTTCAGGCTTTAGCCGGTCTTTGATTTTCATGACCCTTTTGCGCATGGCGGCTTTGGGGCGGTGTGCAATTCCAACACCTAACTCCGCAGCAATGTGCTCAGTCGCTTCTGAAACGGCCTTGGTGTATGCCAGAGAATGCTTTATCGTCGGTGGTGTTGATGTTCGAGTTCTCTGGTGGTGACCGCGTAGGCAACAACCTATGAATGCCCTAGGATTGCCATTTTGCACAAAATGGTCGCGGAGATAACGGGCCTCACGTGTTCTGTCCTCTGGTTTGCTGCAATAAGTTTGGATGCGTTTGAAGAGCGTCTTCACACAGCTTCGTTTGTGAGCCACCGGATAGTTGCTGTGAAAACCGAGAAACTGTGTGGTGTTCGTTGACTTCCTATAAACCGTCATTTCAAGTTCACCGTTAAGGTTTCGTCTGAAAAACACGTCCACGAAGGGTAACTGCTGTTCCTGTTTTTCTTCCCACGTGAATTTTATATCAGGGAAGACTGCGTTGATCAGGCTGTGGAAATGTTGCAGCATGTTCTTCTTTACGATGACGAACGTGTCGTCAACGTAACGTCGCCAAAACACCGGTTCATGTTGGAGGAAGGCAATCTTTTCTAACTCCTGTAGGACCAGTTCTGCCACCAAACCGGAGACCGGTGAGCCCATTAGGGTTCCCTTGATTTGTTCATAGGTCTCTCCCGCAAAAGTGAAGAAAGTTTGTTGGCAGAATTCAAACAGCCTCATGAGGTGTTCAATTTTGAGGGCATACTGAGTCTCATCGTACGCCTCTTCAAGTCTCTTGCGCAAGACTTCGCGGGCCAAGTTTGGTGGGATGGATGTGAATAACGACGTCACATCGAAGGAGACCATGATTTCGTCCGATTGAATTCTCCGACCTCGGAGGTCTATGAGGAATTGAGAGGCTGATCGAACTGAGGTAGTCGAATTGCCTTGGAGGGACTTCAGTTTTGAGAACATCCACTTTGCCAAATTGTAGGTGGGGCTGCCTTTTAGGGCAACGATGGGCCGAAGTGCGACATTTGCTTTATGGATTTTTGGCAGACCATGGAATCGGGCTAGAGCGGTGTCAGTTGTCCTCATTTGGCGCCATTCATTCTGCGTGATCACATTTTTATGTCGGTATTCTCTAAGCCGTTTACTCAGCCGATCTGCCACTGCTTTGGCTTGTGACTTCTGTGCTGGTCTGTAAAATTCTCTGTCATCAAGAAGGGCTTTAGCTTTTTCATTACAGTCTTCTCTATTCATCACGACGGTTGATCGTCCCTTGTCAGCAGGTAGAATGCTAATGCAGCATGTCCTTCTTTACGATGACGAACGTGTCGTCAACGTAACGGCGTCAAAACATCGGTTTATGTTGGATGAGAGGAATAGCATCGATGATATTTCGGAGAGATTGACCGGCTATCCATTATCAAAGCGTTTTGTGCAAAAATCGACTAGAATTTTAAATCAGCGGCAAAAAAAGTTGAGTTTGGGCTAATCAATTTTTTTCTCCTTCATTGCTTGGGCCTTCTGGCCACTGTTTTTGATCCTTGGCGACCTCCTGCCCTGTTTATTGTTACCGCAGTGGGTCCGGTTGTATCTCTGCTTCCCTTTCGGGTGAATTAGTCGAGGGGGCGTGTTTGCTCATCGTTTATATGCTCCGTGTGACCGTCTTGTCCTGGTCGTGTCGCACGTAATGATGCAGGTTTTTATGGGCCGCTGAAAAGTCTAGATACCTGTTGTTGGAGTATCAAATGTTCTGTCCTTGAGGTGCCCAGGCTTAAGATGATTGCTCTTTGAAAGTCAAAAGTGTGGGCAGTTTTTCCGATGTGAGTTTCAAGCTGTAAGTTCGGGTCTAGTATCCGAGTTGTCAGTTTGTGCTTATGTAGGCGGGTCTGCAAGCTCCGCCCGGTTTTTCCAACGTAGTTGCAGTCTCCGTCGTTACAGCATATTTTGTAGACAACTGCCGAGGTTTCGCCGGCGAGCAGTGTGTCATTGAGTTGCACAAAACTGCACAAACTGTTGTTTGGAGGCGATGGATAATGCCTACTCTGAGGAGTTGTAACAGTCGTGAAACCGCCTCGGAGGCTCCTTTAATGAAATGCGTAGCCCTCCAGACTTCAGGTTGCTGTTTTTTTTCGGCTGTCGTCTGTTTGCTCTGTGCTTGCATTGTTTGATGAAATGGCTTGGACATTCATTGACCGAGAGGAGTCATTAAGTTATTGTCTTTCACCTCTTTGGTCGGCTATTTTGCAACCAACTTTCACTGGGGTGATGCCACACAACGCAGAAGGCCATAACGCCACGACAGCAAAAGAGGAAAAAAATCGATCAACCCAGAGCCAACGAATTCAGCCGTTTATTTAAAATTTTGGTCGATTTTTGCACAAAACGCTTTGAGCCGGTCAAGCCCTCCGAAAAGTCAGCCATGCAATTCGTCCGATTCGCTGAGCTAGACACATTTCGCAGATTTTGGAATTTCTTACGTTTGCTAACCTGAAAAATTTTTTTGTTTGACCCCACCATTACGTAAATGATGATCATAATAATAGAAGATTTTAATTGATGCCGTTGCCAGATAAATCAGTCGTTTTGATTGGAATATATCGTAGGCAAACTTATGATTGGCAACTGGTATTCTAGATGTTGAGAGTTCATCTGCCTTGGAACTGAAGGCTCACGGCGTGCCCCATGAGTTAGACACAGGGCGAAGTCCGCGTGCAGTTATTCACGATGGAGGGGACTTTCAATGCATTTTCTTAACTCGCTGCATCTCCCATTGGTAATATGACTAAGTCAAGACGGTTAGCAGTGAGCGCAAGCTTAGTGATTGGTCAATTTAGGCGGGTCGTCTGCGCGGACTACACGCGAGCTCATTCAATGCTGCTTTTTATGACACTGGTACTGATCCAGCTGACAGCATCCTAAGGCTCTCGCTGTGAGGGAGCCATATCGACCTGACCTTGAGTTTCTTTAATAGCCAAGTTGTCGGAAAGCAACCACCTAAGCCACGGCTGATTCCACGTCTTGGTAGGTCCAAGCGCGCCATACTTAGCATACTGAGGAATACGCTGATTGACTATGAGGATGGATTCCACAGTCTCTGCTCCCCCTGTTCCCTCTCTCATACACTGATGGCTTGTCCGACTCGTCCGCTGGTGATGTGAGTGGGTCGAGTATTTGAACAAGCTGGACGACCCCTCTACACGAATGCAGTCTTCTCTCAAGTCTTGGACGCAATTACGAAAGAGTTCTTGTATCCTACTGTGGGCATCTGATAAATTTCTGCTTCTAAACGCGCCGTGAAAACATGCGCTCTGACCGCCTGAAGGCAATCTATATTTACATGTCCATTTCCAAGTGCAGATTAAAAAAGCCTCGTCTGTTTCTAATTGTCGAACTTTTAAATACCGTGAAATGACCGTTTGTAAATCGTCATATCGCTGCATTTACCAATGTGGCTTGAAAAGTTAACAATATGGATAAAATCCACTGCTGAGTTTTATGAACGCTATATGTTCCACCTTTATTACAGTAGGGAATTGTGTGATTTTCCTTACCCTTGTAGTTTGGAAACCCGGAATCCCAGTGTGACGGTAGAGCGGGTACAAAATTATTCGGGAATTGGAAATGTTTTTTAAAACTGAATTATGTCCTTCCTTCGAATATAAAATTAAAAGAAGACGTAATTATCTACCGAATGAGCAAGAGAAAAAAATATTTTTTTAATGAATGTTTTCCATAAAATATAATTGGACTTTTAGGGCATCGAAAATCAGTGAGAAAAAGTCATGTTACTTAAGCAGTAATTTTTGCAGAGCATAGTTTTTGCATGCGTCCGGAAGGAAGTTCTTTCGAAATCCGACATCCTGCGGTAGCTGAAATATTATAGAATTATGTTGCAGGCTGACTAGTTTTACCAACCTACCAAATTAGTCTTTTCGAAACGAAAACGCATTTGGGAATTTCGGTTGACATTTAATGAGTTAGCCCACCTACTGTAAAAGAAGCCTTGTCTGAGACTAACAGAGTTTCCGCAAGTGTACACCAACTCCGCTATTTCGAAGAGCGTTTGCGCTCTGAAGCTTCTGACAATATAAGCTGGACCCGGTCAACAAAAATGAAATGGTGGGCGATAAAGCTCTGATGTGATGCTTCAAACGAGGATGCACCGATAATCTTTCGCACACAATGTGAGGAGGGCTGAAACAGCACACTTTTCTACTAAGGGAATAATTGGAAATTGCGGTGGGGTATGGTATGCAACCCCTTGGCGAGACCGTAGTTAGCAACAAACCTAACGCCAACCATTGCCATGCCTTCAGTGGGGAAATCTCTTACCTGCGAGGAAAAGTCGGACGTAACAGTGACCTTAGGCAAAACCCTAAAAGTCTTTCCCTAGCTTCCATGTCAAGTCCAAACTCTTGCCCAAGCCTGGAAACCCTACTCCTAAGAATAGCCCACTTAACACCATTTTTTCGCCGTTGTCCAATCCCTAGCTCCCAGCCCAAAGTGGTCAACTTTAATATTGATAGCGTTATTGGAGGTCAGAACCTGCTTTTCGCATGTCCCTTTCGTGACCTATGGCCAGGCAAACCGTTATAAAACACACCTACCACCCAGGGTATTACATACCATATCCTTACCGAAATTGTTTTCAAAGAAGTATTTACAGACCAGGACCTCTGCATATAGAGTCAAAATCTGGGCGCTAACAGAAAAGTAGAACTGGCATCCTAGGTCCTTTGTGGGCGATGAAGCGGCCTGGTCGGTTTCGGAAAGGAGAGAGGGGAGATTACAACGAGGAAGCAAGAGAGAGAGAGGAATAAGCACCCCCATTCGGGGGTCATAATATATGAGTATCGGTTTGATGCCTAGCTAAAATAATCACTGATGTTGTATGGAAGAATAAGTTTTTTACTCAATCGGTTGCTGAATTTGATTCAAAGAAAGTGTGCGGAGTAGTCGGTTGTTTTTCGGATTTTCCCGGAAACCCTCTACGAGCGGAGATTTAAAAAGGCACAGTAAAGAGTCTTTTTGGTGCCTTTACTAGACGGACCGACACATTTTTAGATTCTTCTATGAAGTTCCTCATGATCTATAACACGGGTGGAAACAAAACAGAACTTCACCATCGGAATTGAGTTTATCGCAAAAAGCTTGCTTACAGAACGGCAAAATCGTGTTAAGAATATCGGAAAACAAAATCTGATGTCGGTACAACAACACCGTCATCAGGACAGGGTGTTTTTTAAACTCTTTTCACGGCCTTTCCATTTGTGGCGGTTCCGTTGTTGATGAGAAGAGATTGTCTTTGTCTGCAGAATTCCCGAATTAATGATCTTATATTTCGTTGTCTATGTAGCGACGCCGATCAATTACTGCTGAATAAAAAATTCTTCCTTTGCGCCTTTTGCGCTTTTTACTTTAAAATAGAAAGACAAAAGGCAAGACCATCCCCAATGCTCTAATTACGGTAAATTGGACTGCTACCTGTGAGTTCAAAGCGAGCCGATGACAACGACATTCCCACGGCCATGGTAGGTGAGTTTTTGTGGGGTCGAATCTTACCGAGGCCGTCTAGGTTTTCACAACTAGGTCAAAATTAATTATGTAAATCGGCCTAATCTCCCCTATTAGATGAAGATTTATAAGCCCAAGTCCGCGGTGTGAATTAGTTTATGGTGTAAAAAGGTCATGCGGCACCTTCCTCGCGAACTTCTCCCTCACTCGCCTTCTCGTGATGGCAAAGCTGTGTTAAAACGATCGGCCGATGGAGGGGGAGGATCGGACTCAGTGGTAGACGACCCTAAATAATCCGTCTACACGCACTATACACCGTCTGCTAGAGCCAATCACATCTAACATCAGTGACGGTGGTATAAGAAGGGGCCATTTTTGAGTAAGCCTCAGTGTTGAGAAGGATCGACTTAGCTGTTGCGATTTTGAGCACAGAGTGGTAACTTCAAGTGGATCAGGTGGACTAAAGCAAGGAATTTGCTGATGTGCTGTGGGGTTGGACTTCTCAATGTCGATATTACTCTCTTTTCCTTCTTTTGATAGGCGTTGGCGCGCGCCCATGAGTTGTTTAGCATTAGTTTGCTTAGATTAGCAAAGTTGAGAAATCCGAGTTGATGATTTGAAGAAAAAATTGGGTAAACTGGAGCGGGCATGTTTGGGTGCTGACGTTTCCAAGATCTTGGTAGTCTCCCCCCATTGTCAAGGCGTAAAATGCTCTTGATCGACCAGGAAGTGAAGTGGCGTGTCGCGCTGGTCAGCCTCATGTTGGTCGATTTTTCTCGGGGGATGGTTGGCGGGTATGTTTACTGCGTGCTTTGTGAGTCACCTTTCCGTCGGGGGAGGTGATTTAATCTCTGTTGGGTAGTCGGTCTGGCGGTTCTTCTTCTTCTTCTTCGCTGGGTGGACTTGTCGTCGGGCTGCCTCCGTATGGCCTTCTTAAGTTCAGTGTGGTTGCATGGTTCTGTGATCTATGAACGTGCTGACGTAGGACTTTGTGAGGCGCAGTTGGAGTCGGCATTGAAGTAGGCATAGCGCATCGGCCACAGCCAACACTTCGGCACCGTCTAATGCAACCTAAAGACATGCTGCCACCCTCTAAAACCTCGGCAGTTGCCTACAAAATAAATTGCAATGAGGCCAACTGCAACTATGTTAGGGAAACCGGTCAAGCATTGCAGACCCGCCTACACGAGCACAAATCTGTGACTCGGAGTCTAGACCCAAGCTCTCAACTAACAACGCACACTTCGGAAACTATGCATACTTTTGATCTCCAGGGCGCTACCATCTTAGGCCGAGGCAACACAAAAATAAAGCGACTAACACACGAGGCGTTGTATCCGACGCTAAGTCCATCAATAGGCATCTGGACCTTCTTGCAGCTTAGAAAGTCCACTGTTAACGCATTAACAGACTTCAGGACCAAGTAACCACTCTGGACTCTAGAAGATCATACAGAGTTAGCCCGACGACAAGTAAACTCGGCGAGGATGAAAAAGATCCGCCAGACCGACCAACCAATAGGGGTTCAACCACTTCCCCCCGAAGAAGAGGTAACTCACAAAGTACGCAGATAAAAGTCTGCCAACCATCCGCCGAGGGGCCAGGACATGAGACAGGCCAACGGGACATGCCACTACATTTTCAGATTGAATCAGTGCATTTTACGCTTTGACAATGGGGGCCAATCAAGCTCTTTGAAAAGTCGGCACCCAAATAAACCCGCTCCGGTGGGCCAATCTTTTTCCTCAGATAAAATTTGTATGTAAAACGCGCAAATCGCTGAGCCACAGGCTCGTTGTCTCGGCGGTTACGGTCAGAAACATTAACTATGTCGATCTGAAAACACGGTCTCAGTAAAAATGTTGTCTTTCACTCTGTTTTTGCATGCGACCTCATGCTTGTAACAGTGGACCCAATGTTCCCAAATGTAAAGGAGACTTAAACGGAATGAATTCCTAATAAAATGAGCATTTCTTGATAACTATTTACCATCAGGGGTCAAAGCAACAACCTCTGGTCGTATCGATGTTCTTACAATTGACTAGCTGATTGACGCTCCGGATTTACCGATAATTGGGTCGTCCAGCTAATTCTTACGATGACTCTGCATTTGAACGCAAATGCAAGACAGAAGCTCCGTATTTCATAGAGGTATCAAATTCCTTCGGGATGTCCCAGTGGTTTTTCGCATGAAATGCTAACCGCAATTCTAATGTGTGCTTATGATTAGAAGGGATTGCTAACGCATGACTGTAGTATTGCTTACCACGCAGCATAATCGTTGTATATTTTCGTCACCTCAGCACGTCGTCTCTGTAATTTCTTTGCTTCCGACCGTTCGCGATAACCGCTGTCGGGTAAAATAACCACTGAATTAGTATTATCCTGACGAATGAAAGAGAATATGCGCGTATCAGGTTCTCGTTTAAAAGAAGACGAAGGTACGATCACTGGTACGGTGGCTTTATTGGTCTTTGCTTTCGAACTCGAACAGGAAGTCATCATCAGAGATTGTTCGAATGCAGCAACGTGTGAGCAGTTATCTCATTGTACCATGTGAGTGGTGGCATTACGTCCGTGGCTAGGTCTGGTTCTTGCTACTTGGCCCACAATGGTCCCCCTGAGTGGTGACGGCGCTTGTCCTTCGTGGTGATGGGAGCTGCGCCACCTAGCTGTGTGGGCAGAGTGCGGGAGTGCCCCGCGAAGGACAAACTCCGTCACCACGCCGGGGACCATTGTGGGTCAGGCAGCAAGAACCAGACCTAGCTACGGACGTAATGCCCCCACCTACACGGTACAATGATATAAATGTTCACACGTTGCTGCACTCGGACAGTCTCTGATGATGAACTCCTGTTGGAGTTCGAAATCAAAGACCAATAAAGCTACCGTTCCAGTGATCGTGTCTTCACCTTCTTTCAAAGTATTATCTTTTCCGATTTGTCCTTATTCCTTAAAAATCCAAATCCAAATAAAAGACATGTTCAAGGGTAGCCCTTCTTGCATTCATTTGCAAAAAACCTCATCTTTCTCAAGTTCGAATTCTTAAAAAGGATATATTTTTGATCAATAAATTTTACTAATTCCTAATTTATCTGAAACCTCAACAGCCGCTGCGCGTGCATTTAGGGTTTCCAAACTGCATGTCGAAAACAACCCATCCCTCGATGCTATTATGAGGCGCAACTTATAGCTCATTAAAGTTTGCAGTCGACATGGATCGCGTTTAATCCTTCATAATTTGTATTGAAAAAACCTTCAGATGCGATGCTAATTGAACGGCGCTTTGAAGTCCAAAAATCACGTAATTGCAAACTTATATGCTGGCAGATATCATTTTTAAAATACCAGATTCAAAGAAGACGAGTGAGTAACTGAGAGGATACTTTTACGCGTGTTTTCTATTAAGTACATTTCAATTGATAAGGACATCAAAAATTGGTCGAAAATCTCATATAACCTAGCCAGCCATTTTTGCAATGTGGTCTTTTCAGACTTCCAAATAGAGTATCATTTATATGCCGACATCCTGGCCGGCCTGAAATATCTAAGAATAATTCTGCGTGAGGATTAATATTACAACTCCACTCAATTACTTTCTTCTAATTACAAACACATTGCGGAATTTAATTAACTTCTCAAGAAATATTGCACCAACTGCAGACTGGCATTGAGTCCGTAGACCGATGTTTTAACAATGACTTCGCAACAACCTCTCATTGTTTCGGGCCTTAGGTCTGCGCGTTCCGGAATTACTTTTAGTAGATGTACGCGAGAATCTACGCCAGAGCCAGGTATTGAAATGTCCTTTGTTTTCTTTGCTAATTAACCTGAACTGACGATTTCTCGGTGCACTTTGGTTGTATGGGACATTTCTGAAATTGAGCTCCGACTGAATGAAATGTCAGCATTTTTTTTAAAACCAAATCCGATTGTTGATTGGCATTCCCTTGTGACTTATAAAAGGAGTCAATTGTTTCACTCGACAGGCATGGACGGGAAACAGGAAGAACAGTACCAATTTGATCTCCATTAAATTTTTTGTAAAAAGCAGTTAGTAAGTTTGTAACAGTTATTATTCTTTGAAACATCTAATGACTAGGAAGGAGGGTTTGCAATTGATTTTTGTAACAAACACAAAAATCTTCCTTCCCTTACTAAAGTCGACTATGACAGAACATATGCCGTTCAAATTTAATTAGCAAGGAAGAACAAATAAATTTCAGGCCCGAAGGACTTGACGGAAAGCCATATTGTCTTTTAGAGGACTATGGACAGGAGAAAATAACTTGTATAGGCGACAAAATTCTTAAACTGGAACCGAAAGGATTGGAAGACTTCTCGGTTGGCAAGAGTTCAAAAGCAGGAAAAAATTACAATAAGTCTTGAATAAATGTCACAGTAGCTTAAGCAACCTGTCCCTTGAGATTTAGAAATCGACAACTTTTCAATGCGAAAATCATGCCGAACGAAATTTAACTAGAAGTGATGTGTACGCGGTCAGGGAAAAATCTAGGAGTCTCAGATAACCTCACACCAACTAGCGCATCAGTCGCATCGGTCGTCACATTACTTGTTGACATGAAGGCGTTCACACGTAATCGTTTTGCAGGAACTTATTACTCTCTGATATTTAAAGGCAATAGCATAAATTAGCTGTCGTCATCCGAGAAGAGATTAGGACGAATATGCCAGTGGGTAGGTTGTTATAAACCAACGAGTTCAGCCTCTTTCCGCGGTTCCGTAAGATTTAATGAAATTTGAAAAGAAACCGGAAGCTGCAGTGATAATAAATGACAGATCACTTTTTTAACAGACCTACTTGGTGTCCAGCAAATCTTTTTTTTCTCTGGTATTTCAAGAACTTCCGAGAATAATACAACAATTCAACTCACGCAACCGATGGCGTGCATCGTGTTGTTTGCAGCATGGCAAGTGCAGGGACGGTAAAAATTGCGTCATTTATTTTATAATGGTAGAAGACTTGCACTGCAGCTATCGCGCTCTCTTTCTCTCCAACCCCCTGGGGGCGGTCTCAGGGGAGAAGCAGGAGGACTGGGAATGGGATTGAGAATAAAGTCTAACAAACACTAATCGTCTATTAATGTTTCCCATACGCGCCTGTTCTGCTCACAACCGATCAGATTTTCATTGAAACACGAAAGCGGCAGCTCGGACGCCATTTAGAGTGAGTAACCGATCTCATGAAATGTTGGCTGCAATCCTGAAATTAGTTTTCGATTAGGAAGAATTACTTAGGCGCGGTTCTAATACTGATTATCCCATGGTATAATCCTATAATATTTCGGACTCGGCAGCATGTCAGCTTTTGAGTACACTGCTTTTCAAACTCCTGTAGAAACCTAACGGGGTAAAAAACGACTATGTAAGTAGCATCCGTTTTTCTCATTCATTTTCGATGCGCTTGCAAAATTAAATATGTCTTATAAAAAACATGAACGAAAATGTGCATTCTTTCGGCCGGTTGATAGAGAATTACGCTTTTGTTGTATTTGATACCTAAGAAAGGAGTCCACTTAGGTTTTAAAAACTTCCTAATTATGAGATTTATTTAGACTGTGCAGTGTCCATTAACCTACCATCGTACCTGGCCGTTTACCGCGGCTCCTTATGCAATGTACGACATACCCTGCATCCATTGCAACATTTTATGGACACTAATGATATCTTGCTGACGGTATAGAAAAATATGCAATTTTCCCTATGCGAAACGCATGCACCTTGGAGACTGAGCTCATAAAGCGCTAATGCAATAAATAATCGGGTCCAAATTATTCGGCAATTAGAAGACTTTTTAAAACCTAATTGTACTCCTTTCTTGAGTATAAAATATAAGGAAGACGTACTTCTCTAGTAATCGACCGAAAGAAGGCATATTTTCGTTTATGGTTCTTATAAGGTATATTTAAATTTACAAGAGGATCGAAAATCGATGTAAAAAGGGTGCTACTTAAGCAATCTCTTTTAACCGCATGACTTTTCTACAGGAAATTGAAAAACAGTGTATTCAAGAGCCGACATCCTGCCGAGTCCAAAATGTTATAGGATTATGTCGTAAACTAATCAATATTACAACCGCGCCTAAGTAATCCTTCTTAATTGAAAACGCATTCCGGAATTCCAGTCAACATTTCATGAAATCGGTTACTCGCTGTAAGTGAGAATGTCATAAAACCAAATCAATAAGGAGTCCTTGCAGCCTGACTCCCTGTCCTTAATAGATAATCGGCCTATTCCGTCTCCTAGCAACCTTCTAGGCCACGACTTGTAGCGCACCGTGATTGTCGAAAAGCACGTCAGACTTTTTATGGTAGGCAAATGCGCTGAGAGGTCGTGTGGATAGAGGCCCCAGACTCGGCTGCATTCTCTCCTTCCTCTTCTAGACTCTATTCTGCCATCCAGACTGTTAAAACTTCTACTGTTGAAGAAAGGCGCAAGCCGTTGGCTAAGTGTGAAAATTCACCGGGACCCCCCGTCACACCCCCTCTCCCACCGTGTGTGCCACTTGTTGTGGGATTCAAGTCCGGACGATGGCCTACAGGTTGGTCTAGCACATCTCCCGATTAGTTCGTGTTAGGAAAAAATCAGAAATTGTAGATATGTTATCAGACAGCACATGAAGGTGGCAAGAACCGATCTATCCTGATGGCTAGACGGGCGGGAGAATTTCCGCTACGCCTTCAAGATGAAGGTTTACTGCTCACTCAGACGGTCCCATGACCACTAGCGATCAGTAATTAGAAAGTGATTGGTCACGAAACGCCGAGAGACGACCTGTCTAGATTAGAAGAGAACAGCACGCGCCATACTACCGAGCTCTGTCAGAACAACGAAAATCCGTTTGTGCTGTGGCAGTGGTTTGCAAAACCCTAGTATTTCATCAATATCTGTGCTGGACCGCAACCATTATGACTCGACCCATCTGTGCCTTAGCCCCAGATCCTTCTTGTCGTCATCGACTGGTATTCTAGTTTCATTCAGTGTCATGCATCTTACTGCCTTTTTATGATTTAAGATTCTCCAACAGACAGAGGACTTTAAACGGGGACTGCAGAATTGGAGGGCGAGGCTTTTACGGTTGCTAGGCCCAAAAAACTTCACCCAACTTCGAAGCACACCGGTCTCTCCGGAGTCGCATGAGCGGACAGAAAAGAAGTCCCAACGATGTCGTTCCCTGTCAGCCATGAAGTCCAATCCTCACTCTTCAACTGGCCTACCGAGCGTACCCTTCCTCCATGTCTGCGACAAGGACGAGTGGTTTCGTCTGACTCCCGAACTGTACGAGACTGTCTCTGCCAACGGTACCGTCAGGAGGATGACAGTAGAGCTCTTGAAACGCATCCGCCAACTCAATACGGAGGTACATGCAGTGGTTGTGTCCACAATCCACAGGAAGAAGCAGATGCAACAGGAGCTAGACAATTTGTACTCCCTCCAAACTTCCGGCTTTCTGCTCGAGTGGATCCAAGTAAAGTAAGATCTGTCACTTAAGACGCCTTATATTAGTGTCGTTGAAATTGTCGGAGTGTTTGTATTCTGGTATTTTGATTGTAAAGCCCAGTGCGAGTGTTCTGCTCACCGTAAAGAGACGAAAGGATCTCAGTCTCCGGCCTACTGTACGACACGCATTCAGATGTTAAAGAAGAAGACACGATCGCCGGGACAAGAGCTTTATTAGCCTGACGTCTCGGATTCCTGCTCGAATCCATCACCAGAGACCAAAGCAGATACGTGTGGTTAATCCACAAGGGGCTGCGGTATTTATAGGATGCAGTCGCCATGCTACCGCATACCTATGTCAGTTCACGGCTCCCCCCTTTCTTCAGGGATCGTTGCACGTGGCGTGATGGCCGACATTTGCGTCGTTAATTGCTGCAATTTCATCACGTGCGTTGGATGTTGGTGTGATGATTGCTCGAACATCTGACGCGCTGACACGAGTGTTAAAAAGAGTGTTCACCTGTGCGCTCCCCGCGTGGCCAATTACTCCGCCTAGGCGAAGTTTCAGCACCGAGTATTGAATGGGAAGATCATTGCACTTGTTAATAGACTGGGGGCCAGTAAACCATGACTCAAACAGCTCCCAGCTCACGCGGTTGTCACCTCTTGCGAGAATTTCGGCCTTGTCAAATTTGAATGTGCGGCCGGAACCCGTCGAATGAGCCCAACTTGAGAACTAGCGTCATTTCTCCGCACCGCTGCAGCGTGTTTGGCCATTCGCGTTTGGAGTTGTCTTCCGGTTTCTCCGACGTAGTTGCTTTGTCCGCAACTGCACCAGATCCGATAAACAACTCCAGACGTTTCTTGCCGTGGCAGTGGGTCTTTCGGTTTCATTAACTGCCACCTGATGGTTGCCTCTGGTCTGTGTGCAACTCCAACCCCAAGTGGTGTGAGAAGGCGGCCAACATCTTCCGAAACGTTCTTGACATATGGAAGCGCTCGCCAAACTTTGGTGTCCGTGCGGCTAGGCTTTTCGTCCCCTTTGCGTATGCGCCAGTTGACGAAGTTGCGCGGGTAGCTATTGGCTTTGAAGATCCGTCGGAGGTATTGTATTTCGGCAATCTTGTCTTCCGGCTCACTGCAGTGAGTTTCGACACGCCGATAGGCGTCCTTACACAAGTGCGTTTGTGGCTGATTGGGTGGTTGCTGTTGAAGTTCAGTAATTGCATCGTATTTGTCGCTTTCCTGAACACTTTGGTCTTTAGTCCACCACAATCCTTGCGGCATACGAGGACATCCAGGAAGGCCAGCTGGTTGTTCTCTTCCTCCTCCATCGTAAATTGTATGTCCGGAAAGACCGCATTCAGATGTTCCTTGAATGTCAGCAGATGATCCCGTTCTATGACGACGAAGGTATCATCCACATACCGGGCCCTGAACTTCGGGTTGTGGTGTTGGAAGGCCAGCAACCCTAACCGTTGCGGTACCGCCTCGGCAATGAACCCCGAAATCGGCGAACCCATTGGTGTGCCCTTCACCTGTTCGTAGATTGTCCCGTCGAACGTGAAGTACGTCCTGAGACAGAGCTGAAGGAGCTGAAGGACTTGGGCGCGTCCAAGAAGATTCTCCGTTTCATCGTATTTGCTTTGTAGAAGCAGCTCGATTGTCTCGATCGCAAGGTTCTGAGGACTCGAAGTAAAAATGTATGTAACATCAAAGATACCATAACCTCATTTGGATGGAGGCTTACTCCTTTGAGTTGCTCCATCAATTGTGCTGACGAAGAGACCGTGGTGTCTGACTCAGCGGTTACGAACTTGAAGCGCCGGAACGGCCACTTAGCCAGTCCGTACGTTGGAGTGCCTTTGAGCGACACGATGGTCGGAGAGGAGTGCTGTTTTTGTGCACCTTAGGGAGGCCATAACATCGGGCCAGCCGTATCTTGGGGTCTCGACATGCGTCTGTCGGTCGGTGTTATTGCACTTGAGTTGTCCAAGGCCAAAAACGTAGCAATAATTTCGCCTGTCAGCGCTTTTACAGGGGTCGTTGCACATGGGACATAGAACTGTCGGTCTTCAAGTAAACCTTTGGCTTTTTGAAGGTAGTCTGTCCTGTCCAGCACAACCGTGGAGCGCCCCTTGTTCGCTGGCACGATGACCAAGTCTTTGTAGGCCTTGAGTTCTCTAAGCGCATCACGTTCGACCTTGGAAAGCACTTACCGCGGCCTGTGGGCCATTAGGAGAGACGACAACTGGTGTCGGAGGAGGCTCTTAGTGTCCTCCGTTGCCTCCGTCTGACTAAGGATTAATTCCACTGCTGCAATCATGTTAACAGGTTTGGCGTCAGTCGTGTTGAATGAAGCTTCGTGCCTTAAAACCTGCATCTGATCCTTCGTCAGCTCCTTTGATGACAGGTTGAGCACCAGTTTGTCGTTTCTGGGAGACGTTGGATTGAGCAGCTTTCGAAATTTGTTCTCCAGTGCTGCGTCGCGTATCATGCTCTGTTCGCGGGCTTGCTCAGCTATCCTCCGCAGGATCAGATTCGTACCGATCTCACCCGAACTCACAGCATCTGGTCTTTTCTTGTTCAATCCTTTGACGGTACTAACGAATTCTCGCGTGGCAATCTTAGAGGAGCACTCGGATCATCCTTCTGCCGTGTTTAAATACTGCTCGTCGCGCCAAATCTGTTTTGACCGGGAGCTTGTGTGAAACAAATTTCGGCAACACATTAGTGTCGTGACACCTGTGCGCAGATCCGGTTTCTGCATGATCTGTTGATGGATTCGAGCAGGAATCCGAAACGTCAGACTAATCAAGCTCTTGTCCCGGCGATCGTGTCTTCATCATCATCATCATCATCATCATCATCATCATCATCATCATCATCATCATCATCATCATCATCATCATCATCATCATCATCTTCTTCTTCTTCTTCTTCTTCTTCTTCTTCAAGACTGCTTCCTGGGACACGTCTCTTCCCATCTATTGAACTGAGATGTCTTCGTGGCCTTTTTGTTTTCCGCAACCATGAAAATGATTGGTGTCCACGAGATGCTGGGTGTTTGTAAGCATCTATTCGGGTCGGGGAGTTTAATGGAGTGATTGGTTTATGTGGACTGTACTCAAGTGTGAAAGAGACGTAACAGCTCAAACGTCGTTTCCGGATATGTCCGCCGTGTCCCCCAGAGAAGGGCGATCGCAGCGACGGCGATGTGAGCGCAAATTAGTCTATAGCGATATTAGACTTGCGTAATCTTTCCTCCTCAATCACCTGAGGAATGATGCGCAGGAGAAAACTTTATCGTGCATATTTGTTAACATTTATGAAGCTGTTTCGCAAAACATTTGGTGATAAAGGAACACAGAAAATGTGGAAAAAGATTTAAAAAAGACGTGACTTACCAGCTAACTCAAATGTAACATTATGAGCACTTTTTTCATCAGCAGTGAAGAGGTGATTTCTGGGAAGCCATCACCTCGAAGGAGCCAAAATAGTCGAAACAAGAGCTTTATTAGCCAATCGTTTAGTGCTCAAGTTTGAAGCTAGAATCACAGACAAAATTAGACAAAGCCAATGAGTCGCACAGATGTTGTAGTATTTATGGGATGCAATCAGACGGCAATCGTACCACATGCAACTGTTCGTGATGAATTCGACAGCTGCTAATTTTGGTAAGCCTAAAATAGCATGACATCTGCATCCTATAAATACTGCTCTTACCGTCTGACGCATCACACTTAATTGATACTGCCTCACATAATGAAGTTACATGTGAAGTTGAAATTTCAGGATAAGAAGACTCATGTTTTAGCGATCGTTTCCCACGTCGGGAATATTAATACTGAAAAGAATATCGTCACGGAGAAGAGACGGCTTTATATACGTTCATATTGTCGTATATTTTCGATGTGCATGATTCACTGTGAACACCGGTCTCTCCTGCGGCAGATATTAAGCTGTCTGGACTAAGAGCAACCTGGAAAAACTCCAAGGTTGTTTGCCATAACTTACTTTTATGTGTTTATATGAAGAACAGGGCTTAAATGAGGCTGTAAAGTTGGCTAGTAATCTGCCAAATGAACCCAATAATAATGCATCAGCTTTCAGATAAAATGCCTAGAAACTCGTACTCGGCCAGTCAGCCTAATGTATCGGACATAGTCCCACCAGAAATTATAGTGGAAGGAGGTTAGTGATCATATTAATAGACTGTGGACCGGAGGACAATGAATCAGGCAGTTCGTAATTCGTGCAAGTTATTTTCCTCAGGAATTTAGATTCTGACCAATGAGTCGCAACTTTGGAGCTGGTGTCATTCACTGCTGCTGCATGCTCGGCCATCCGTGTCGAAGTGATCCTGCTGCTTCCCCAGCATTCCTTCTCTATCTGAAACGTTAAGTGACCTCAAGCGTTTATTGCCATAACAGTGGATTTTTCAACTTTATTCACTGGCGCCTGATGGATGCGTCTGGTTTGTGTAGATAGCTAACAACTCCCAGGATGGCCTTGGCAAGCAACAACGCTTGCTAGAACATGGAAACTGGGCGATTTGACTTCTCGTCTCGTTTGTGCGCAAACGCCTGTCCATGGTACTGGGCGTATCCCTCGATTATATGGAATTTTAGAAGCCTTCTCTTCCGTTGCACAGTTTTGCACACCAAACACACTGATATAGTGCTCTCATACACCTGGTTATGTGATTGACTGAACCATTGCTATTGACGCTTAGCAGTTCTGTCGGATTTGTTGCTTTCTTGGACACTTTAGTTTCTAGATCAGCACAATCGTGTGTGAAGCCGAAACTTCCGGTAAATAAAATTCTTGTTCTAGCCCTGCGACCTTGTTTACGAAACTTTGACTGAAATTCAAAAGCAAACTATCGACAAGGAGAGATCACTCAAGTAGTTATGCAATACCGGTTGACGCGTAGCGTAGACTTAGAGTAGTTCTTGCACGTGTAGAAGTTCATAATTGAGATGACGTCGACGACGGTACAAACAACCAAAAAGGCGCTCTCGACCACATATCTTTTCGACAATTTATGGGCTATGGATGTCCGAGGGTAGTTAATAGCCAATAATCCCATGCGCAATCCCCAAAGGTCAGGGACAAAAGCATCACCTTGGATATGCCGTACTCTGCTATATTTTAAGAATTGAAAAGGCAATTTGGCGGGCATACATCTGCCTTCGATAAATTCTGTTCCGGCCTGTTCATTTTTATGGCCATCGAAATGATGAATCAGAAGGTACTGACAAGCAGACAATTATGCTTTAACTCGGGTTTGAGGGGGGGGGGAGTGAAACATCAAAATTCCATTCAGCGCCAAGGAGAAGGTGGACCTCGGGAAAGGTAATTATATGCGGGTGGCTGACATGATGGCTTTAAGCCATGGAAACTGTGGGACCTGTACAAAGTTCTGTGCGCATAGGACCGATTTGAGTAATCTGATTGTATCCGCCTCTGCTGTGTCCGACAGGTGCTGCCCACGTAATTTTGGATGGTTTCACGGAACCTCGTAAATCACTCGGACGGCCTCTCTGGTGCGGTTTTTAGGGGAGGTCGGAAAGACGTGCATTGAAAAGCTTACATTCGGATGATTCGGAAATATTTTAGAATTATGTCGCATGATAATCAATATTACGACTCCGCCTGCGTAATCCTCCCAAATCGAAAACGCTCTTCAGAACTTCGGTTGGTATTTCGCAGTTCATGTGAATCTTGAAACCGCGAACCGCCATTTACACGACATTGTATCCGTTTGCTTATTAGGGCTGTGTCTGAAACATCTAACGCGGTACCTAACTATTACAAAATTGGGAAATGAGAATAATACGAAATGCAATCTGAAAAAACCCCATGCGCAAATAAAAGGCTGGTAGAGTTTGAAGTTACTCGGGAATTGAAGTCTGCTTTGAATCTGAAAGATACAATTTCTTCAAGCAGATTATTTGCAAAATTCGCAATCCATCACAAACCGAATGCAAGAAATAATAGTTGTCAATTGCGTTTGAAGCTTTGGAAGAGATCCAAAGTAAATACTGAAATGCATGCATCTTGGCGTAACTGAAGTATCTTGAGATCGTGTTGCGTGTCAATCATTGCTAAGACTCCATCTACGTAACGCTTTCATGCCAAAATCACATGTTTAAACCTCGGTTAAAGCTTCGATAGTTTTCTTGCCTGCTCTATTTGTGGTTAGGAATCATTGAGTGTTTCTATTAGGCTCTTAAGCCGATCTCATTCCAACCCGTAAGAATTACTAAACAAACAGCGTTCTCTGGCGAAAGTCGAACTGTTCTGCAGAAGACAGAGGACGACTTCTAATCGTTGAGAGAATTTCTTGTTCGGTAACAGAGGCATACGTCAAGAACGTCATTACCAGAAGAAAAGGAATGCAAGATACGACAATTACAGTCCCTCTCAATTCATCAGTGACCTATATATGCTATCAGAAATTGCGCTCTTTTAGCTTGCGACTAGGGCACGGAATCAAAAAGGCGGTTTAGTAAAGCCTGGAAGAAGCTTCGGGCTTGTTATTCTGCTGGCTCTGCGTGTCATTCCCTCGTCACTTGAATAGACTCCTCATCTCTCTTAATCATAACATGTGTTCGCTGATTTTGACCTCTGTACAATTTAGTCTGTCTAATTTTGAGGACAGATTAGACGTATGATTTGGCCAACTAATCATGGTGGCCTCTATCCTATTAGCCTCAGCGACGTTTAAACCTGAGGCCACCTACTCCGGCAATCACGGGAATCCTGTTGATCTTAAAAAGAACGTTATCTCCTTGGTGGGCTGTCAGGTTCAACTCTCCATGACTGAGTTCGCACGCACCGCTCAAGGCCACGGTGGTTTGAGGGACGCCGCAGTGGGTCTCAATCACTTTGGAACTACATTTACACATCTCTGATAATTCGCTTTTGTAGACAGGAATTTATGTTTATTGGGTTTTCAGTTCGTTGTTCAGCTGAGAAGAACCCAGGGGAGGGCAGATTCACGTCCTTTCCCCCCTTAGCTAAAAATCGGAGATCATGTGATTGTCACAAATGTAAATGTTTGGAATGCGCGGCTCTGACTATAATGGAAGTGTTTTGCATTTCATGACGCAAAATAATGTGTTCGTGATGTGGAAAGCAGTCACAAGCCGCAGTCGTAAAACCGGTTCGCCAATTCCTCCTTGAGACTGAAGGATCATCGAAGTTTCTTTTATCTAATTATATGTTTGCGCCCCAAATTTCGACGAGATTTGTTGACAGATTGCAACCTGACTAAGCGTTCGCGATTTTCGTCGTGAGTCTTATCAGGACGTATTATTGTGTTTTTGTTATTCAGTTGGCCCATTCAAAACTTTATTTTCGCGCTGATTACTTGAAAATATTGTAGGTGAGATGCTGGTCGAGGGATATTAGGTTATTCCTCGAGTCCGGTACATGTCTTATCCGATAACAAGAGTGCATGATTAGTGAAGAAAAATTGACTGGTCGAGAAATGGAACAGTCTGCTTGTTGTTCTCAGCTTTTAAATTCGTACAAGAGTCTACTGTCGGAGATAGCAACAACTGAACGAGCAATGATTGTACGGCGTGCTAAACAATCACCGGTTGATGACTCAGACCTAAAATGTTTACGTAGGCCTCTGTGCATCAGCGCCAGATCGATAAATCGATTGGCCGAGTTCTTATCCGAGGCCCAAGATTCGACCCCTTCTCGCCTGTTTTGTTTCCGGCACGGGCGATTATTTTGGTGGCTGTGAAGTGTGGACAGCCAATTATGATACTTCGTCGCCTACTCGACGAGACGTAGGACCGCCCGTAAAAGTTATCGCCTTAATTTTTAGGGCAAAGCTATATCCACGCATTCCGCCCTATAACATTGTCCGATGCGGTTTTCACAGTGATAAACTAATGCGGCTTTAGACTACCCATTAATCCAAAGCCCCGCTCCATCGGATCCTCATTATTTGCGATTTGAAACATGAACTGCCCAATGTTGACAGAAACGAACAGCCCCTATAACTTTTCATTTTTCTTCTTTAAACCTTTTTCACAATAATTCAGTGGGTTGCATTTTCCAAAGTGATGGATGACACTTTGTTCAAATCTGACAATCGCTTGTCCATAGCAGAAGCGGATGTACAGGTTTGTGTGACAGGATGTCTAGTTAACGGTTAAAGATTTGAGAGGTTAGTTCCCTAGCAGAAATTGACCAAATGAGGTCGCGCGCATCTCAAAATTGACTGAACTGATGCCAGCTCCTTGCTGGGATGTGAAATCAGAACAGTAGAGCAAATTCCTGCACATCGACGTCCACAGTACGATTTTCCCCAGATCTGCCTTTAAAGTAATCAAGCTGAAGAAAAATTTAAAAATAAACCAGTACCTGTAGGATACCGTTGCCGGATAACTCGTAACTCCATTATAAAAGTACTATCAGCACTGCCCGTCGTTGGTAAAAAACGTTCGGCCGAGGTTGCAGATCTCTTGGTGAGTTCCAACTGTTAGCCTTTGGCACTAGATTGTAGGAAAGACTGTCTAAATTTCCACTGATTCCGTTTTAATTCGGAGCGCGCCGTTTAACAGAGGACGCCTTCTGTATATGGCGATTTGAGTAATGTGCACGATTCCCTAGAATGACCTAATTGTAGAAGTGAAGAGGAGTCGAACATCGGAACACTTCATTTATTGTCCTGAGCTTTCAGACTCGTGCGGAAGTCCATCGTCAGAGGTAGTAGCGGCAACAGAACAAGCGACGGTTAGAAGGCATGCAGACCAATCATCGACCGACGACGCAAGACTGGAGGTGACTACGCAGGGCTCTGTACGCCCGCGCCATATCGATAAATCGATTGACCGAATTCGCATCCGAGGCCCGGGCTTCAATCAATTCTCGCCTTGTATTTTTTCCGGCGTGGGCGACTATTTTGGTGACTGCGAAGTTAAACTCGTGACCCATTTCGTAGGTGTGGGATGCCACTTGTGATAATGCGTCACCTCGTCGTACAGCCGGCTTATGTTCGTGTATGCGCGATCCGAGCATGCGCCCAGTCTGTCCTGTGTAGTTACAAGGACAATTTTGACACGGAATACGATGCACTACTCCAGATTTCTCTAACCAGTCTTTAATTTTCATGATTCTATTTCGCATGGTGACGTTGGGGCGGTGTGCAATTCCAACACCTAGCTCCGCAGCAATGCGCTCGGTCGTTTCTGAAACGCACTTGATAAATGGCAGAGGTTAAAGCCTAAAAAGAAATTTGGAGTAGTGCATCGTATTCCGTGTCAAAATTGTCCTTGTTACTACACAGGACAGACTGGACGCATGCTCGGATCGCGCATACACGAACATAAGCCGGCTGTACGACGAGGTGACGCATTATCACAAGTGGCAGCCCACACCTACGAAATGGGTCACGAGTTTAACTTCGCAGTCAACAAAATAGTCGCCCACGTCGGAAACAAAACAGGCCGAGAATTGATTGAAGCCTGGGCCTCGGATGTGAACTTGGTCAATCGATTTATCGATATGGCGCGGGCTTACAGAGCCCTGCGTAGTCACCTCCAGTCTTGCGTCGTCGGTCGATGATTGGTCTGCATGCCTTATAACTGTCGCTTGTTCTGTTGCTGCTACTACCTCTGACGATGGGCTCCTGCACGAGTCTGAAAGCTCAGGACAATAAACGAAGTGTTCAGGTGCTCGACTCTTCTTCTTCACTTATGCATACAGCTGAAACTCGAAATTTCGCCTTCAGCCTCATTGTATGTCTCTTCTCAAAATATGTAGTTTCGATCGTTGGGAACGACGACTTCCACCGTGTACATCACAGCCTATTGGACGCAGTGGATTCATTTGTAGGATACTTGCGTTAATCTGCCGCACTTTCTCTTCCCAAAAGTCCCCTGCGTCCGACGGCGAGACTGGCGGCGGGGTCAAGTGCAGTGACTGACAAAGAAAAACGACCCACCTACGCGTGCCATGCATGAACCGATCCGAGCACAGTGAACCAGGTTTTCAAAGGAACAAGAGGCGGTCGGCTGGAACCTCATCTGCGTTGCAGTGCCATAAAGGCGTCATGAATATAGAGCGATTGAGCCTGACTCGGTCCACTCAGCAGTCGCTCCACACACACGTGGACCGACTTACCCCGTCAGTTGTCAGTCCCTTCAGGCCACGACTTATAGCAAATTGTGATAGTTTCGAGACAGGTCAGATTTATTCCAGTGAGAAGTGCGCTGGCGGGCTGCCTGGATTGGGTGGCCAGAGAGTCGTCCTTAGGCTCTGTAACCTCTCCCGGTTGACTGTCCGAGCCTGCAAATTCTGAAGTTTCGGATTGGGCGTGATATGCCGTCTACGCTTTTCCCACACGACCTGATCCCCACACTAGACATTTTCACAGGACGATGCATTTCGATTCCCCCATTGGTCAGGGTGCCATCGAGGTCACATTAAGGGGGAGTCCTTATGGCGGACTCATAATCCACCAGTCAGTGACATCATACTACAGTGAATGCGAATCGTCGATTTCGAAAAGTTTTATTGTGGAGCTAGTATACTTTTCATAAACCGCCAAAGGCCATCTAGACTACACCATCAGAGCATTATATTTTTTGATGAACTGCGTTTTTCCACCTACGTGAGTCGAAACTTCCGTATATTCTGTTACTAACAACCAAACAAAGTAATGCAAAAATTTCCACTTTTAGGGTATTTTGCATTCCTAGAAAATACAATGTGAATCGATTGAATTGCAATTTCAAAGGTGGATCGCAAAGAAAGTCATTGGGAACCTCTGTCCTGCGGTTAAACTACTTACTTTGATTCCCAGTTTTTACGACCAACGACGACAAGCAAACATTACGCGACTATATACATCGTCCTTGCCGCTTACCTACACTTTTTGCTCACTAACGGCATGTTGTTGTATGCGATTTTCAACTAGAAACATCAGGTTACATCAACATTTCGTCATGGATTTAGGCCGAATTGTCAAAAAGAAATATTATACTGTCCTAGGTACTCCCAAGCGGAGTATGTCACTGCGTCCATAAAGATATTAACCCGAATATGCAGGTTCGGAATTCAGTCTCAGGAAATTCCCGGCTGAATTTCGTGCTTCATTGGGGGAGCTTGATTTGAAAGTGACCAGTTTATTTTCTTATGATATATCATAATTTTACTGTACTTTTTTTTGCACTTTTCAAGTACAGTATGTGTCTGAACATATTCGTGAAAAAGGGGCGTTCGTTGGAGTAGGATGAACCTCAGATATACACAATAATATTTTCCATTATTTGGGTTGATGCGGTTGTGCAGCGGCAGGTTTTATGTATGAGGAGGTCGAAGTTATGAAATGTCGACAGTCCTTGTCTTGAGATTTTCTAAACCTGTCTAACATTCCGTTGCTTTATGTGCAGGATTTTTCAAACTTTGGGAATTTTCTATCTACGATAGTCTTCGGCAAAAAGTAATAATTGCTACTTACTACTATACATACTTTATTACTGCTAAAGTATTATGCAAAAATAAGAACTCCTATAAATGTAAACGCTTCGTCATTAACTTCACGCGTGTAGTGACTTCCTAATCCGTATGTTTATCTGCTTCAAACCGAATGAGCTGAATGACGAAGGTGGAATCCGGAAATTTGCTAACTGAGTATCTATTTAGTGGGGCTCAAACATCAGAAAACCATGGACCTAGCAGATTGGTGTGCGCTGGCAGTTATCTAGCCCCTGCTTCCCTGCTGGTAGATGCCTTTGCGTTTTCGCTGGGTATATAGGTCGTGCACATGGTTGCAAAGTCATCCTCGTCGTATTTCTAACCGGTCCTGATGTTGTTATTGGTAAACATCCCGGTCAAATGTTTGTTGTGGACCGGTGGGTGAGATGGTACGCCTAGGTGCGGGTCCGGCCGCGCCAACCGCCTGCGCCCTCTCCCGTCTCCGGTCTTCTTGACTATGGCTTGACACCGGGCCCAGCTGGGGAGGAGAGGAGAGTGCGGTAGATGCTGTATAAGTCTACTCTCGAGACGAAATGATTCACACGCAAGTCACCGTGCCTGCATCACTGTGATGTGGAACACACGGTGGACATGATCAGGCATGATAGTCAAACTATCATCTACCTAGGAGTTACCCATGATCCGCATTTAGTTTTGCAAACATTTTAAAATAATGTTTCAAATTTAGGATCTTATTTCCCTGCTTATTTTCTTGGTTACAGCCTTGAGGCACTCAAAAATATTCCTTCTCCATTTGACTACAATTTGGGCAAATCTGCGGAATCCGAAACCTCTGGTGGCCACGTTAAAAACATTGTCTCCGCCGGTCTCCAATCAGCCGAACAATTTATTGTCACCTTCATGAAGGAAATGGAGCGTCGTACCCAGCAGGAGCTTCCTGCCCTAAAGTGCCTTAGCAGCGTTTCCAACTCCGAATCTATATTAGACCTTGTAGACGAAGAGCGCAGTGCACACGGCGAGACGCACTTTTGGAATCACCTGCTGGAATTTGCCTACAACCAATGGAACGAATTAGTTATCCTCTCAAGCCACAAACAGCACTCAATTCAAATGGCAGAACGGTTTTGTCGGCTGGAAGGCGAGCAGGAAAATTGTCTGAGATGGGTCAGAGCAAAGCAGGAGCTCCTTCTGACCACCGGCAACGACGTCGCTGATGTCCGCGAAGTGATTCGCATGGAATGTCGCATGTCGGGCTGGGAGAACGACCTGAAGGCGCTGACAGGCAGCGTTGATGCCTGCCTGGAGGAGATGGACTCTCTGAGGGAGGCACTGTCTCAGGCTGTACAGGCCGGTACTGAGGGAGGTGATGGACTGAAGGTGGCCCGACGGGCCGTTGAGGAGTGGAAATGTGAGCTCCAGAAACGGTGGCAGGACTTTATGCTGCTGCTGGAAGAGCACAAGAAAAAACTGGATATGTCGCTGGCGCTGCAAAATGTGCTTCAAGTATGTTGATGAGCATACCCAAAATATGATTGCTAGTCCACGGTTTTATTGGATTGTGTAAAAGATTTTGCTTTGTTTACCAACACTGTAAGGGGCAGTTTCGAGAAGTTGAGGCCGATCGTTTAAGCTAAAAGTATTTCGGCAGGAATGATTTGTTAATAGAATAAGGAAGGCGATTTCCACCTGCAAGTCGCGATAACTGCAGATACCATCTAGAAGCGAAATTACCTCTTTAATTGTGAAAATCGCTGGAGGTCAAGCTTGACTGGCTGTTGACGGATAAGGCGACGGGAACGGAGCAGGCTGTTACATCTCAATGCGGAGGTGCCAGACGTCCCGGCTGCTAAGCGAGTTTGGATCCGACTACCTAAAACACCGTGTCAAGTTTCCCACCTAACTGGGGATAAATGTTGACACCGTTTTTTCCGATGACTTACGGCAGTTTGGGAAGCTAACACCAACCGTGTATAATAAAGAACTATTGAGACTTCGGGCTTAACTATCACGGGCGATGTTCTACCAAACTTTGAATGGCCCTCAAAGTTGAAGGTGCTCCCATTTGCAGGCAGGATGGAATGTGTAAAAGTGCATGGTAGGCATTATTTCTCGGTTAATATCCACACGTATATCTTACGTTGCGCAAAATGAATTACCAAGTGAGCGTCTAATTGACATTGAGAGCGTCAAATTTCTAAAGTGCCTCGATAATTATTTTCTTCGTAATCTTAAAGGTCATAATTACAGGGGGTCTTGGTTAAGGACTCATGTCATGCATATTACCATGAACCGCAGGATTTGGTAGCCTTTTTATCTTCTACTTTCACTTACCTAAAAGGTGTAAGAGTCGCACAATAATCAGTAAGCAAATCCTCTCTGCATTTAACCGACCACACTGTAAGGTAGTTTCCTGATTATTGGTTTGCAACAGAGTCTTACTGGTTGTCGGTACAACTGCCGAGCTTCTGTACGTAGAAGGCGCGTTCAGTAATCCCTGTGGATCAGTTGTCTAGCACGTAATGGTATAATCTCGCGGATTAGGGAAAAACTACAAAAGAATTTGCATATCTACTGGCAGCACCGCAAGTGCAGTGTTCAGCGTATCTTCGACGGTCTGTTGTCTGGCTGAACTTTGAATCGGAGGTTTCCCACAGGCGTAGACACCGGACTTCTCATAATCTGTCTTGATAATTAATCCACCTATGTCCAGGGTCCAAGGAATTATACAGCATAGGTGGGCTAACTCAGTAAATGTCAACCGAACTTCTGAAATGCGTTTTCGTTTCGAAAAAAATAACAAAATAGGGTTGTAAGACTAATCAGCCTTTTACATAATTCTATGATATTTCAGGTACTCGGAATGTGGGCTTTCGAATAAACTTTCTTCCGGCTGCATGCAAAAAATACGCATTTTTTTACTTAAGTAGTAAATGGATAAATGCATTATTCTAATTGCTTTGCAATGCCTCTTAAAGGCCAATTATAGTTCATAAAAAAACATGCATAAAAGCATTCATTCTCTCACACATTTGATAGACAATTACGTCTTCTTCCAATCGCATACTCAAAAGAAGTGTATAATTCGGTTTTCAAAAACGTTTCTAATTCCGAATAATTTTGAAATCGCTCTACCGTTACACTTGCATTCAGGGTTTCCAAACTACAAGCCGTATATTTTCCGCGTACGGAAAACCACATACTTCTCCACATCAAAAAAGGGAGATCATATGAGTTTCATAAAATTTAACAGTGGATTTGATCCGTATTGCTAACTTTACACGCCACATTGGAAAATGCAGAGACATGACGATTTATGAACGGCCATTTCAAGGTATTTCAAAGTCCCACAATTAGAAACTTCTTTAAAACTGAATTATGTCCACCCTTTGAGAATGAAATTAGAAGAAGACGTAAGTGTCTACCGAATGATCAGAAGAATAAATTTTTTGTGCGTGTTTTTCGTGAAATATAATTAGACTTTTAGAACCATCGAAAATCAATGAGAAAAATACATGCTACTTAAGTAGTCATTTTTTGCAGAGTGTCGTTTTTGCATGCAACCGGAAGGAAGTTCATTCAAAAGCCGAAATCCCGTTGCAACTGAAATATTATAGAATTATGTTGCACGCTGACTAGTTTTACAACCCTATGTTATTAATATTTTCGAAACGAAAACGAATTTCATAATTTCGGTTGACACTTCATGAGTTAAGACACCTACCGTACATTAACTCATCTAGGGGTGGGACTGACTTATGTGATCCTTTAAAAAGGGCATGGGAATAGGTGCGTCCCGCGAAGTAATAAAGGTGGTCCTGCGCATAATTCTGGAAACGGCAAAATATATCCGTGTCTTAACCCTAATATAGAACTATACCGTTGCCCTAATCTTGATCCCAACTCTACCCTAGCCCTTTAGCTTTCCAACTAACACTAGCCTATACCGTAATCCTAGACTTCATCGTGGCTCGCCTTCCCGTTGCCTTTAAATCTGGCTTTAAACCTAATCCTTAACCCAAGTTCAACCCTAGCCATGACTCTACTTTCACTGGAAGTTTGCTCAAAACAGCCCTATTGTAAGCGGCCTCTGTTCTCATTTCCTCTTCCGGGGGTCGTATAAGTCAGTTTTACCCATATGTTCTCTCGATTTGAAGTGAAGTAACTTCATCTAAGCTTTAAAAACATGCTGCGGAACGCTGAAGCAAACATCCATAAACATTAAACACTTTGTTTACCTAATCGGTCAGTTTTCAGCACCAATATGTGCGGGCAAGTTTTGAGCCGAAGGTGGGCAGTCCCAGTTGGTGGGCCTTACTCCAAAAATTTTGTAATAATCGAAAGGAATATTGCAATTAGCCTGAAAGTTAATCAGAAACCTGTCACATGTAGACCGACACCCGCGCTATTCCTCCATACAGTACACCAGACCGTATTGCAGAGTACACTGCAACCTTGGTGGGATTTAAACCCATGAAAGTAAGGACAGGTTGTGAGCAAAGTCGATAGTCTAACCCCAGACACCACCGAGTAGTATCATGTTCATCGCTTGGCCTTCTGCAACGTGTGGGAACCGCATAGTTTGACACAGGACGCTAAGTGAGAAAAGCAGGATTGTGTATGCAAGTACTCTATGGTCTACCAAATTACTACCAGGCTAACTTAGTTAACAGATGCTTTTGTGGTATTTGTTGTAATAATACATCCACCTTAATTGTGAAAATTAAAACACCATCGGTCGGTTTCAAACCCACGATAATAAAGTCAAGGCTTGAACACAGCATTCATAAACTTGTGGCTGAGCGCCTGTCTTTACATTACGCTAATTTTCGTATCCAGGCAGCCTGACAGACGTTTTGCCTTAATAGATAGCCATCACTTCCTGAGCGTTTTCCTTCTAACTTAGGTACGTCATCTGGCTGATGTCATAATCGCTTAACTTCTGAGACGTCTGTTTGCTACTGTGACTGTTTAACCCACAACTTTCTACCAGTCTGTAAGAGCAAGAATGAGATGACGACTGCGTAGGTCTAGAAAGAGAAGAAATATTTGAATTCTTCAACCAGCATTATTTTATCATTCAATCTCATTTAACTGTGGATGGAAATTTGTTTGCTTGCAATGAAAAGCAAAAACTTTTTTCTAGTGAAAAACGCCCAAGTATTTACTTTATCTGAAGTACTTCGCCCTTAGTCTATGAAACAAAACCAGGTTAACCGCCAATCAGTGACGTTTTCACTTTAAGCTCGCTTGTTGACTATAATTTTACAGACGAAATATCAGAGCAGAACAGGAACAGGAGCAATTTGTAGTGTAAATACCTGCTTGTGTTCTCCATAGCTGACTTCGGTTTTCAATTGAGTTTGCCCAAGAAACGACAAATTTGTAATACAACCCATGTTTTTATTTAACATAGGAGGCAGAAGAAATGAATTTGTGGCTGCGAGACAAACAAAAGACCATCGCAGCTTTGGAGATACCAATTACAATTTCCGACATTGACGAACAGACCTCCATTTATCAGAACCTGCTGAAGGACTTGGAAGACACGGAGGGAAAGATTTCAAGCATACAAAACGAAACCTACCAGATTGTGCGTGCTCGGGAGGCCAAAATAGCAGAAGCAGTCTACGAAAAGCTGGAATCCGTTGTAAGATGTTGGACAGAGCTTCGCAGCTTTTGCCAGCACAATTTGGCAGAACTCAGAGTAAGCCGTCAGACCCAGGTAATTCGGTGGCCTTTGTTTGAAGTTTATTTAAAATTATTTCTTCAGAAGAAGGCCTTTAGTACTTTGACGCAAATCATTTGGAGGGAAATGTTGACTTGCTAGATTATTAGACACAAGCAGTTGTGTTTACGGAGCATTTACGCACGCCTTTGTACGACACAGGCGAGATCCTAGATGACGCTGAGGCCATAACACAGGTCGTGCGACTAGGGCTATTAGGCGCGAAGGCCAATTAACCACCGACATAAATACCCTCAACATTCAGAAGACTTTGATTTTTAATCGAGTGATCTTTCGATGCTCATACGACATACAGTAGGTGGGTTAACTCATGAAATGTCAACCGAAATTCCGAAATGCGTTTTTTTTCGAAAAGTTTAATGAAAAGGAGTTGTTAAACTTATCAGTAAGCAGTACAATTCTATAATAGTCCAGCTACCACAGGATGCCGGTTTTCGATCGAACTTCCTTCAGCTGCATGCAAAAACTACACTCTGTAAAAAATGAGTACTTATGTAGCATGCATTTATGCCATTGATTTTCGATGCCTCTAAAGGTCCAGTTTTATTTCATGCACAAAAATACCTATTCTTCTGCTCATTCGGTAGAAAATTGCGTCTTCTTCAAATTCTATACTCGGAAGAGGGACCTTATTCGGTTTTAACAAATGTTTATAATTGTGAGACTTTTACATACCGTGAAATGGCTGTTCATATGTCATATGTCTGGATTTAGCAATGTGTTTTGTAAAGTAAACAATATGGATCAAATTCCTTGCCTAATTTTATGAACCACATATGGTCCCCCATTATTACCGTACAGAAATATGTGGTTTTCCGTACGCGCAAAATATACGGCTTGTAGTTTGAAAACCCTGAATCCAAATGTGAAGGTAGAGCGCGTTCAATATTATCCGGGAATGGGAACAGTTTTTGAAAACTGAATGAACAAAAGAATGAATGTTTTATGCATGTTTTCCAGGAAATATAATTAGACTTCTAGGGGCATGGAAAATCAATGAAAGAAATGAATGCTACATAAGTAGAAATTTTTCGCGGAGCGTATTTTTTGCATACAGCCGGAAAGAAGTTAATTCGAAAGCAGGCATCCTGAGTTAACTAAAATATTATAGTATTTTGTTGCAGGCTGACTAGTTTTACAATCCTACGTAAGTAATCCTTTTGAAAGGAAAACATATTTCGGAATTTCGGTTGGCATTTTATGGGTTAGCCCACCTACTGTACTCGGTGCCATATGCGTCCTAGTGGCCAGAAAAATCTGAAGTATATCCTCAGTTTATTTATTTCTCCGACATCATTTCTTAAACACCAAGTAGCCGAGAGATTTTATCGAATCCATGGGATATGCTACTGATTTCGCACCAAACGTCTGTCTAACCAGTCAATAGTTTTGCCTTACAGTTGTCTACTGCGTAAATAATAGAGAGCGCAGCAGTGGTGTTTTCGCAAAGTGCGAATGTAAAACAAAGCATTTGAGGATTTAATCGTCCGATTGCATCTTTAATAAAAACGGGCGATTTGAGTAGTTCGGCCGCTAGGCAACCAATTGGGTGCGCGGTTATTCCACAATATCTCTGACTGATAAGCGAAAAAACCACAGCGTGGTTTTCTTTTTCGGCAATTAACTCCACACACTTCGCACGACAGAATACTCCTGCTAATTAGGCACTTAACGATCTAAGACTTTCTCGGTTAAATGAGAGCGCCAAACGGCTGCGACAGCCTTTGCGTTCTAACTGTTTTTGCCTTCGCTTTTGGGTCAGATAATCCGTAGTATCAAAAACTCCATTCCTTAAGTCAGCCGAGCCAAGGATGAAGTATAACCGCAGAAGTGCCTTCGTTGCTTTCTCAGAATGAGCACACATATGTTAAAAACTGACATAAAAATGTTAATGAAAATGAGACCAGTTTCTTTGGCAAGTAAACAGCTTTTATTGCCCTAACCGTCGAGACTGGCACCTCGCTTGTTTTCAGACGAATTAGCAAAGTATAGAACTTGCCAGCAAATTAGCACGCATCAGTTGCGATGGGATCAGTTGTGGCCGACTAGAGAAATCCATTCGCACCCACATACATGATCATCAACCAGAAGAGAGTACACGAGACCGATTTACCAGGCAGCCAAGCACAGTCAAAACACAGGACACATTGGCATCATCAAACCATGCCCACCAAAGAAGGGTCGCGGTTTCCTAGATGCAATGATCGCAGACGAAATGTGCAATAGAAGCCATATCGATCTGTAAGCTACTTGCCCAATTCCTAAGGTCAAGTAGTGAAGAACACAGTCAATGACGATCAGGTTACTGAAAATGGTGAGCGGATATTGAGAAAAACACTAACTGACCGCGGAATTTTTTTATTAGACATGGTTCAAAACCAACCGTTTTTCGTGAACTGTTTGTTTATCTGACGTCAAGTTGGGGCGCCAGTTTTGAAAATGCACGCAATAAAAGTTATTTTGTCCTCAAAATAACCTGATCTATTTCTTAATCACCCCTTTGAGACTCAAATTTAATCGCTACACATAGATGTTGGGTGATAGCAGTGTTCTATCTGACATCCAGGGTTAAATTGCGGTTCCCTACACGGTAACCGTTATGTACTTAGAAATCTTCTTTTGCAGTCATATTTCCCGCCCATTTACTCAAACTTTACCCGGGGGTGGGGTATCCAAGTCAATACCCTCTTTGTAGACACTCCATCAATGTGTAAACATATTCGCTTCGTAGCATTTAGTAAAGCGCCCAGTTGCCTGAGTTTATAGCTTCCTGAAGAAGATCCTTTAATGAGATAAAAAGCCCCATCAGAGGAATGAGACTTTGCAAGTTATCAGCAGCTATTGAAATGGATCTGCTAACTACACGTGTGAGAAGTCTACAAGTTAATCGGTTGAGTCTTCATACTGGCTTTAAATTACATTTTCTTGCGTTGTGCATGTCCTATGATAGCAACTTCACAATGAATCCATTAAAAATGTTGATCTGCATCTAAGGGAAAAAGTTAAGGTTATTGACACTTTTTATCGCACAAGATAATATGTGCTCCTTAAATGCCTGCTTGCCACCTCCAGCCAGTCTGTCCAAGATAATTAGACGCACAGTTATAACATGACATACAATAAAAATGACAGATGTGTAAGAAGAGCTTAACTGCCTCTTCTCATTTTAATCAAGGAAATTGAGCATGGCGGATTATCCCAAGCTCCAATCGCCTTTTACTCGTACCTGAAGGTTTAGTTCATGAGGGGACTTTGCATAAAAACGCATTTGTTCAAAGCTTTCCATTTTAATACGGAGGCAGGGACTTTGTGCGGTTTTCAGATGATTCTACTAAAAACTTCGGATACCTATTGAAATTGGCCATCCCTGCAGTTTTGCCTTGGTTGTTGAAACTTAGCGATTGTTGGTTTTTTCCCTTCTAAGTCGTAGCCTTCAAACTTGACGCTGAAAGGCAAACAGAAAGTTCCTGCCTCAACCCTGCAGGATAGGTCGGCGAGTCCCTCTTTCCTTCCCGAGACATTTAAGTGATATTAGGCTTTGACAATTCCTTGATGTGCATATTTGTATGCTTTGAAAGGACGTTTTCTCAAATGTAATGTCTTTTGAGCCTGCAGACATAAAATGACATCTATGTGCAAGTATCCTAATAGGCATCTACCCGCACACTCCTTTACAAACCGAAATATACGAAACGTTTATGTTTGCTTTCGATAAAGGTGTATGCTTCGGAAAAACGACTACTGAGACCGTTAATCTGGTCATCTTTACCTGAAAGTTAAGGGACATTTAAAAGTCCAGGAAAGAGCAAGTAAGAAAAGAGGCTTGAAATAATCGTAATCTTTAGTCTGCACACATGCACTGGTGTGGCTGATGAATATCACCACCTGCGTGAGCATTTGCTAATGTTTCATTAGTTTCTAGGCATGTTTAATGTCTCCGCTGCCGTTGACTTTCTTCACTATGCTGGCACTTACAGGTCCTTAGTTATACGCATAAGTTCTGCCAGTTTTTTTTGCTTAAGTGAACAGTTGGATTTTGCATAGGATTGGAAAGTCACTAATACCTAATTTATAATGTCGAACTATTAAGCTCCCGGAAGGAACTTTAATAGAATATAAGTTGATGACAAATGGAGAGTTTCATGGCGTCATTAATTTAGTGGCATCTTGTTCAGCAGCTTACAGTTAATGAGTACCTATAAAATTATCGGTTTTATAAAAAAACAGCCAGGGGTGCCCAAATGGGGAAGCGCGTAGGAAGCAATGAATAATGATCGGACCTCTGCCAGGTTGACTAAGAAAACTTGTTTTTTTATAACTGTCTTTCTAAACTTTTTTACAGGACATTGTCCTATCCACCGTGACGGAGATGCAAACAAATGAGTTGACTGGGAGTAAATGTATGTGCCTAAAACTGTGCAAGTATTAGGGGACATCTATGATCTTAACTCCCAAATCTATCTTGTATTGCACGTCAGACATCCTATCAGATGTGATGCTGGAGATAATTGATATGGCGATGTACAGCAGCAATAAGCCGAAAACCACGACGCATAGGGCGGGAGAACACGAAGCAATTAACTCAGAGTGGAGTAGATGAAAAAGCTCATCAGTAATTCAATCGGAAAATTACGTGACCTTTGTAAAATCTTGTTGTGCTAGGATAACCGCCAAAGGGACTTAAGAAAAATCGGAAGCGGGAAAGAGAATGCGATGGGCAAGTCTTAAAAGAAGTCTTTTTCTTTAAAGGAAGGTAACAGGAGCAATAAAATACAAAATAATGGGAGAAGAATTGGAAACATCCATGAATTTCCATATTAGTAGCTCAAGGGTACTTAATGAAACGCAAACATCCTAAGCAATAAGCATTTTTGGGAATTTTATTAAAAAAGGAGGCTGGGTATGATGGACGAATTAACGACTGGGAGATGGAGTAACCTCTAGATACCTGACAAAAGACACTTCATTAATGCGAATTTGAAGGGATTTAGGAATGAAAAATATTTAAAATAGAAACGCACAATGAATTGATCTCTGGTTTTTAAGTATGTTCATAAGACCAGTTTAAAATTCTGTGTGTTTTCAACTAATTGTCATCGGTCAAGTTGATTTTTAGGGCGAGGGTATGCAAGTTAGGCACAGAGGTGGTAAGAGGGATGGGTCGCAGTTCGTCGTTAACACAAGGAAGATGTGGGAATGGAGGGGAGGGTAATGAGAGGCCGTGAGTTGGAAAGCATTAAGGGTTGAGCAGAGATGTGTCAGGGGGAAAGGGCGAGGTCGCAGAGATCTGCATACAGCATATCGACCTATGACCACGGTAAACACGAAGCTTGCGCGAGGTACTTCTGCATGCACAAGACCGCCTCCCGTAACCTGATGGTAGCCGTTTCTCCTGTTGCCATCAGTCGCCGACCCAGTGGCTTAGAGTACCTCGTTGGAACCACATGAAGCGCACAAAAACCTGCGCCGGGATCCGCACGATTTTTTGAATCAACAATGTGTGCGAGAACTGACTTCTTTTGCTTTTAACGCCGCTCTTTCACTGCCATTTCGACAGGTGTTCCCATATTATCTTGCATAGAGTTTACTGCATAAGGCCATATCACCTTCGTGCGACATATATTAAGTGTGACGTATTTCATGAAATATCCGCTGAATTTCGGAAACTAATTTCAGTCAAAAGTGTCTCCAGGTGGGGTTGTAGCACGGCAGTATAATTCAAAAATATTTTAGCTATGTCGTGTTGCCGATTTTAAAATACTTGTCTTTTCGAGCGGTTTGAATAGTAGTTTATTTTGTTTTTTGTAGGCTTCCTTATTAAAATTAAAAAATTTATGGTGAATATGCACGAAGATATACGTCCTTTTGTTTTTTGCGGTCATTTAAGTTTTCAGAGGTTATACTCAGAGTATTGTTAGCTTTCGTTTTAAGGAAAGCTTGGAATTAGGAGACATTTATACTTTCAAGAACGTTTATTCACCTGACAGGGGAGGTGGTGGTCATTAATGATAAAATAAACGGGAAACATATTTTTGAGAAATTTGAATGAATTTAGCGTGGCATGTTTATAAACATGTCTCGTCGGAAAACCCTAACCAAAAGTGTAACGTTAGACCGAGTTCAAATTGACTATAAAATTTATAAACTTTTAAATAATTGAAAGCTAGCACTTATATGAGTAAAGAAATGTGAAGCATCATTGTTGTCTAAAATGTGAGCGCAACGTACGATTTGATTTGCACGCTCGTGCAAACGAGTCAAAAAGATCATCCGGAACGAGTGAGTTCCGTATGATCGATCGGTGAGCGCCCCCCCTACCATTTGCACGCTTTCCAGAAAGTGTGTTCGATACACAAAAGAATAGGCAGTTAAGGTACAAAAAGCCCACCTCGTACGTAAAGACTTTCAGCGAGTTTGATTTTTGCAGGCTGCCGGATAAACGCACTTTCCGCAAACGGCTTTGTGGCATGACTGAAATGTATCTGGATTTGACCGTAAACAGTCTAATCAAACCTATCTAATCGAACCCACATTAAAAGTTGCAATTAGCGCTTTAGTAGATACATCTCCTAGTTTGTGTATATTCGAACATTAAACTTCCTTCCTTAGCAAAATATCATCTTATAAATTTCCCTTCTTTATCTTGTTTGGAATTCTTCTTTGTTTCAGTGCTGCCTATCATCTATGAAAAGTTGCTTACGGGTGTTACTCCTCGACGTTTTTACGATGTGCGGACAGCCTCTCGTTTATGTTGTACAAGTGTAAATTCTAAAGGCCCTATCTGGACTGGCCTATCTATCCTATCTCATGAAATGTTAACCAATGCCCTGAAACGCTTTTTCGATTAGAAAGGATTAGTTAGGTGGTGGTATAATATTTCCTGACTTCTTAAATTACGTGATTTGTTCTCATCGATTTTCGATGCCATCTAAAAGTGTATCGGAAAAATGCGTAAAAATATCCATTTCTTTTCCCTTTTGTAAGCATCTACGTCTTCTTTAAATTTTATGCTTGAGAGAAGGGTATGATTCGGTTTTGAGAAACTTTTCTGATTCGCGAATAATTTTTAACTGGACTTGGGCTGCACTTGCATTCAGGACTATCAAACCTCAAGCTGTATGTTCTCGTAAAAGGAAAATCATGTATTTCTATACGATATTAAGAAAAGACCATATGGGGTCCACACAATTTAATAGTGGACTTAAACTATATTGTATACTTTTCATGAAACATTATTAAACGTTGAGATATGATTTTGTATGGACATACGTTTCATATTGGTAGGAAATCGCATAATGAGAAACTTTTTAAAAACACAATTGTACCCTTCCTTCAACTACAAAATTTAAAAAAGACGTCAATTTCTACTAAACGAGTGAAAGGGTAGATCTGTTTACGTAAGTCTTTGATTAATTATATTTTAATATATGAAGGAATCAAAAGCTAATTAGAAGAAACCATGCAACTTACGTAGTCACGTTAACAGAGTGTAATTTTCACTGTCAACCAAAAGGAAGTTCGTTAAATGACCGGCAATCTGAAGTACAGTGAATGACTAATCTCATGAAATGTAGGCCGACATTCTGAAATGCGTTTTTTATTAGGAAGTATTACTCAGGTAGGGTTGTTATATTGATTATCCTGCGGCATAATCCTATGATATTTTGAACTCGGTGGGATGTCAGCTTTTGAATATGCTTCTTTTCAACCCCCCTGTAGAAGCTGCGGTCCTTAAAAAATAGCTACATAATCAGCATGTATTTTCCACACTAATGTTCGATGAACTTATAAACGCGAATATATTTTATTAAAAAACATGAAAAGTTGTCCTTTCTTTCACACGTTTGATAGAACATCATGCTAACTGCATATTTTATACTCGAAGTAGGAGTATAATTAATTTTAAAAATGCTTCTGATTATGTGACTCTTGTGAGACTGTACAATGTTCATTCATAAAGCGTCGTACTTGTCCGTTTACTACTGCTCCTCATGAAATATACAACATAATCCGCATTCACTGCAAAATTTAAAGAACTCAATATGGTATCTTGTAAAAAGCATAGAAGAATATATGATTTTTCTAATGCGGGACGCCTGCCCCTTGTAGACTGTAATCCCTAGGCGCTAATGCAACGGCTGATCAGGCTCCAAATTTTTCGGGAATTAGAAAACGTTTTAAAAAACTTTATTATACTCCTTTGCTGGGTATAGAATATGAAATCGACGTGATTCTCTATCAACCGAGAGGAAGAAAAAGTATATTTTTCATGTTTTTACAAAATATATTCAAATTTGTAAGACCATCGGAAATCAGTGTGAAAAATGCAGGCTGATTAAGTAGTCATTTTTTTACTGAGTACGGCTTCAAGAGGGGATTGAAAAAGGGCATCCAAAAGCCGACACCCTGCCGAGTCCAAAATATTATAGGATTGTGCCGCAAGATAATCAGTATTATAACCCTAAATAATTAATCCTCCCTAATCAAAAACGTATTACAGAATGTTTGCCAACATTTCATGAGCTCGGTCAACCTCTGTATTTGAATTATTATAGGGCTTTACTACACAATGATTTATCTTACAATGCTATATAAGTAACATCATCAAGTTAAAAAGCACTTCAGAATTTCGGTTGTCATTTCATGAGTTTGCGCATCTACTGCACATGAGTGTCTGACCTTTATTTGAAATATTTTGTGATGGCTGCATGTTTGCAATTCTTATTTTCTTGCGTTTTGTAACACGAAAAGTAAATGGGCTTTTTCAAATATCTTAACCTAATTATGCGGTTTCCTCATGCACTTTACTACAGAGTAACATCATATCATAAAACCAGTCTTTCGGCACTAAAGAGACATAAACGGTCCTTTACGGACAAAAACCATCGGGTCGGTGAATTAGCATAAATAACGGCGGTAATAAGGGAAAAATGGGCATATTACAGAGCGTTCAATTTAAAGATGTCAGAGTTTAGTTTCTGTTTTGAGAATAGCAGTTAACGCCGATCCAAAACACTAATTGGCCTGCTGGTTGTGTGGCCTTCAAGGGACCTAAGCTGAAGAAAAGCGATCTTTCATAGGCATAGTTGCTGCGAAATTGTTGAATACAAACTGTTGATCATTGTGCAAAACCAGAAATATATTATGAACTACTGAATGATTTTTGGAGTGATATCTTCCCACAGACCCGAGATTGTTACGATCAAACAACCAACAGTGTTTTGCAAAAATTTTCAAATTATGTTTCATCAACACATTTATTGTTGCCCGAACTATGCCACCATCTCTATTTTAAGGCCACTTTGATGATTTTTAAATCTCGCCGAGTGTTTTACGAATTGGTCAAATACATTTCGCATGTCTGTCAAAGAACTTCTGTTATTGAGTAGAGCATTTATCTAGAGAATTCTCGGTTGACAGTTTAAAAATCTGCGATCGGGCAGTCATCTGAGTGTATCGGCATTGACAGATTCCACAAGTTGCAGTAGGCAGGTTGATAAATTGGCCAGTATTGTTTATTTGGTTAGAGCATTGAATGTACATAAACTTGACGCTTGTGTTCATGTCCACGAAGCCCGCCGAGGTCGCTGCACTTTTCAGAACTGGGTCACATTAAATGCTTAATTTGTGTCGACAGGTACCATGGCCGTCTTGTTAATCGGATACGGAGCGATTTTTAAAACGAAGCTCGCTAAGGCTTAAAATACTGAAAGGGCAACATCCGGACTACAAGTCAGTGTTTATGAAGAAACCCCTTCTCTATTCTTTCTCTATCCTTTTAGCTTATTTTGAGAGACATTGATCAGCTGAATGCTTCCTTGAGCCGGAAGGAGAGTCAAATTGCACGCACGGACTACCTTGTGAGTGACCCGAGTTTTCGCTATCACTGAATTTTACTTATATCTAAGAAGCCTTCGTCGCCTGATAGTGTTTTTTACGTACAAACATACATTTTTCAGATGCAAACGACTTTGAAAGATAAAAACGTTTAAACTATGGAAGGAACGTCCGTAATTTGTAGACCAGACTATCTAGTATGATGGTAGTAAATGTTGGCAGGTTACTCACGTCACTGTCCATATCTGTGGTCAACGGATGAAAAATCAATCTCAGATAAGAAAAGTCTCACAGGACTTGTCTGTTTGGCAACAAATAACAACTCTGATTTTTCCTTTCGTATGTCAAATGTCTACCGAACAATCCGCCTGCCCTGAAAGCCTCACACAGAAAACAGGTTTGGGACATAAAATTAGGCCTTGATTACATCTCACGTCAAGTAAAATGACAGGCGGTCGGTGATATTTCCTACTCATGCGTAAAACATCGAAGTTTGTAAGCCGACGTTAAAGCTCCAGAGGCATGGGTTGAACAATTCTCGCCAACATCGTGTGGTTAGAAGAGGGCACAATCAAGTCCAAAATCCACTGCTGCAGGCCTAAGTCGAAGAACGTCCACGCCTGGGCTAAAATTAAGGCTTTTATGGGTCATTATCTGATCTGCCAATAAAGCGTTTCAAAGGTGTTTCAGTACGGATGGAGATAATATTTTGCTAGCTCTTCCTTTTCGATGTATGAGACAGTCCTGGTGAAATTCATGACCCCTGATGCGACCTTTGCGGGGTTGACTGACATCGCAAAACTTTTGACTGAGGAGGTTAGCTCTTTAGGCCTGTCGATCATCCCGTCGCTTGAGAACTCTTGTTTGCTGGTGCAGGTATAGATTTTTTTGATTATCTTCGGCAGCTGACCCATCTCATGAGATGGGATTTGAAATTCCGAAATGCGTTCTCAGTTGGGAATGACTACTGAGCTGGGGGTTATAAGATTGAATTTTGTGCAGCGTAATCCCATGATATTTCAAATAGAAAAAGGTGATGGTTATGAAATACGCTTCTTTCCCGTCACCTGCAAAACCGCACCAAGTGAAAAACGGGTAAGATGTGATTTGGTAGCCCCACCTGATGGACACAATACTGTTGCGGTTAGGGTTAGGGGGTAGGGTTAGAGACTATGGAGAAGAGTTACGGTTAGGGTTTGGGGGTAATGGTGAGGGGTTTGTGGACTTGGTTAGGAGCTAGAGTTAGGAGTTATGATTAGGGATTGGGGGTTAGGGCTTGGAGTTAGGGCTTAGGGTTAGGGTTGGGAGTTAGCGCAATTATTTCTCAACCATTGAAAGTACAACCGCACACTTCCAATAGTTTTTTTGCATACAACTATTTGATCTCGTCCCTTGTGCAAATTCCTGCTCCATTCACAAAAACCCCATTACCGCCGGTTCCCTACTAGAGGTGACTGGCATTTGGTTACTTTATTCAGAGCTGCAAAACCACATCCGATCGAAAAACGATAAACTACGTAATATAACTTTAATTATTGATTTTGATGTCTTTACAATTAGAAATAAACCTCTTTAGAATGCAAGCATGAAAGATTTTTTCCCTATATTTAATGTTTACGGGATCATTTCTTTAAACATACTTTTAAAGACAGTATATCTTTCGGTTATTAATGTCTGTAGTTGCGCAGTTTTTGAGACCGCAATGCTCTTTCAAACGCCATTGTATCTATCGGCTTTTTGCTGATGCTTATGAGCTGTGCAACCTCATCCGTCCTATTGCAGCATTTTTGAGCCTCATAAGACATACCTTTGAAGTATGAACGTAAATGTGATTTTCGTACGTGGAAAGTAAATAACTTTGATTCTTAAAAAGCTGAAGGCCATTTACGGCTAGAACTACTTGGCAGTTAAATAAGTGTTGAAACAGAAAAACACATTCTGCTGGTAAATAATTTGGGAAAAACATATACAAGTACAGTATGAGTACAATAAAGGATATTTTTTGAGCATGCGTTCCATAGAGGATGTCTGGATTTATTTGAGTATCTTAAATTAATTGGAAAAATCCGTATTGCAAAAGCTTTACGGAGTGTCGTCTTTAAAGGCATCTGGAAGGAAACACATTCAAAAACCGACATCCTGGGGTATTTGAGATATCTGAAGATTATGCAATGCAATATTCACTGTTAGAAACCCTCTTTGATCGGAAAAGCATTTTTGAATTTCAATCAATATGCCATAAGATGGTTTTTCTGACTACTGGTTCGAGCGCCGCATTGTTAATTAAAAAACATGGGGCCGTGCCCCAGACGTTATAAACCTGATGAGAGCTAGCAGACCAGAAATGTCGTTCTGAGTCTTTCTTTTTACTTGCGAGTACATACGTTTGAAGCGGACAAAACTGAGCGGAGGAAGGAACATGAACAGAAGTTTAAGAAAAAACATTCGGCCTCCAAATACAAAGATAACTTTATATGGTGCATATAAATCATGGTTAATTCATAATGACAAATTTAAATACATAGTCTAATTCGTCGTCCATATGTCCTTAGCTAAATCGAGTCTGTCGTTAAGTGTGAAGTTACCATTTTCCCGACGCATTGCTGTTTCCTTGTAAAGCAATCGAACAGTAGGCCAAAACCACGCGGAAAGTCACCGACGCTCTTTACTCCTCTAGCTCCAAGCTAAACATTTCTGAAGAAAAATGGTTTAGCTAATTTCTTCAGAAAAATTCCCTACAGATATGCCTTATCCAGGTTAAATCCACCGGTTATTCTTTTTTGCCAGTATATGCATTTTCTCCTCAGTGACTGGATTTTCTGGCAGTTTTGACAACTGGTATCTGAGACTTTTGGTATTTTGCGATGTCCACATTTTGAGTGCATGCATCGGTTCAGGACTGTTCGGGTTGGGCTGAACTCTTAGGGAAACAACCCCGCTGAGTGCTACCAAGGTCAGCTTCAACACTGTCACATATATTATGCGCCAACTCGATATACTAAACAGATGTTTCTTTTTTCCTATTAGATAAGCACTAGCGAAAATTACGGATGCACATTGGGCTGCTCTCTAATACTGGAAAGTGGTATTCATCAAAAATCGCTTTAGAAATAACTCTCAGTTTTTTCGAATAAACCAGTTTTAAAATTGGAAGCTTAATTAAGAAATCAACCAAAATATAGCAACTATAATTTTAACTGGGAGGAATGTATGACATTATTAGATTGTTCTATGCTTTCCGGTGAAGTCAGACCGGTGCGTTTGCTGGAAGGCGGTACAATTCGAGACCAGATATGCGAAACAAAAACCGCTCGGCGAACTAACCAATACTGCTGTCGTGTAATAAGCGAAAAGATCTCGTGTTATGAAAGCCAGCAAAAAATGATATGTCTTCTAAGACTTTTAGAAATTCAGACCCCTTACATGTTCTCTCATTTTATTAATTTCAGCCTAACCTGGAGTACATCAGTCGACAGGTCAAGCTACAAACCGAAGTGTTAGCCTCGATTAGAGCCATGAGCACTTCCATTTCTCAAAGCCTGACAGCTGCAGCCGAGGCAAAGATGCAAGACCGAATCCGTCCCAGGGCGGAAAATCTGAGAAGCCGGTACGTTTACGATCCTTAGTGCCCTCCTGGACTCGTGACTAGTATGTTTGTCCATTCTTCGCCAGCCTCTGCGTCCAAGGTCGCCTGTAATTGTCCTAACTCATTTTTTTTCCAGAGAGCCCGGGTGAGTAGAATGTGGGACGAGAGGGTGTGACAGATGCTGCGAAAGTCTCATATCACTATTAAGTGATGCTTGTTAAAGTCACCGTCCTGTGCTGGACATGGTTGAACACAGGGTAAGCGGTCAGTTGCGACGGTTGAGATGGCGGAAAACATCTTCGTATTCGATTTACAATAGTAGCAAAAAGACGTCACGCTATTTATGAGAGGTTAGAATCCACCGACGACTAAAGGCGAAAGTTTACAGAGTAGTGCTCAAAGTTGGTTATGCGGGTAGAAGGTCAAAATGACGATTTTTTCGTACAACATTTGCAACTGACCATCTTATAAATATTGGTTTCTTCCTTTATCTCTAAGCCCTAAAATGGCCACCCGGAAGAGCGAAAGAATATCCAGAAATGACGGAACACTGTGGCCATGTTAATTTCTCCGTGATGCATGCTCTCATTCTTGGGCCCAGTGCACTATCTCCTGCAAGTCCCCATAGAGAAAAGCATCGACAGCTGATTATTATGGGGACTTCATAAAGTCCGAGCCATTTTTATTGACTTTCCATCGATGACGCAACACACCTGCACAAACAGGGCCCTCCTGTGTGACTTTAACCTTCCTTTATACGAAAACATGACAATTTGAGCGTCTCGAACGACGAATTTTCTCGTGGGCCTCATGAAATGGGCGCAATATTGGCACATTTCGCGTGAGTTAGTTTATAATGAGGGAGATTTTAGCAGTGTCTATCCCATTCGCTCCTCATTCGAAGCGAAGCGCAGTAGCTGACAAAGGCGAACGGCTCGTCTACTCTCCCAAAACATAATCTTTGCCTTACCTCTGGTTCCGAGCTTTTCTGTTAGGGCAGTCCGGGTCTCACATGTGGGATGGGTGTCGTGGAGTCCATAATAGGAAGACATCACTGCCGTCTGGCCCTAAACTCTTGTAAAGTATCGAGTTGTTGCCTCAGTTGGCAACCTGCCAGCGGATTTTGACGAATTCAGGCTCGTCAGGTTTATTATGGTCAGAACTATGTTGGTTTGTCGACATCACTGATTCTTCCCTCTTGCAATGCAGCAGTCGACTGCGAGAACCTGTTTTGCTTACTATTTATGGGATTGGGTGAGGGGATTGGCGCCGTCGGTGAGGCCTAGTTTTGGATTTTACAGCCATGCTCGCATGTGCGGCAGCATTCATGACTTTGTACGAACTCTGAGCACCCGAATTACCGCTTGCCGGGAATGTATTTGACCCTCGTTTCGATTCAGCGCATTTACAGCACAACCAGCTGTGGGGGTCGATCTCAACCATATCTACTGTTTAGCGCAGCCATGAATTTTACCAGCAGCATTAACTGCTAGGATTATTCTATCCAGATGGTCAAATTCTAGCATATTTCTCCAAACGTTTTCTGAAAACCAAGGTAATTTGGCGTGAGGTTTCTGACTACTAGCAAACCTTGTGCTTACTTTATCTTTGCATTCCTCCATAATTGCAACGCTATATATATATTTTATTATTCATTGCTTCCATTTGTTTGTTATTCATTAGTGATGACAATTGAAGCCGCAGATTAAACACAAAAATTTTTCAAAGATGACATAAATTGCCTATGGTTTTGTGTAAAGAAGTAGGGGAAAGAATACCATGGTGTCCTGAAGTATAATTTATAGGCGTTATTTTTTTGGCTGCGGACGTTGGAGTTACACCTAGTGACCGATCTCATAAAATGCTAATTAACATTCAAAAATGAGTGTTCATTTAGAGTTAGAGGTTGCACTATTTATTAACTGGCGGCATATGGCTATGGTATTTTGAACATGCCAGAACGTCGACTTTCGCAAACACAATTTTCGTTTGCCTAAGAAGACTGCACTCGTCAAAAATAACTACTTAATAAGCTGGCGTGTTTTCTACTGATTTCCCTATCAAGTCTAAATACACTCTGTAGAAAACACTTATATCCTTTCTTTTTAGCACTTGGTAACAGATCCTGGTCTTTTTAATTTCAATATGCAAAAATGGGCATATTCCAGTTTAAAATGGTTTTTGATATCAGGATGATTTTGGGTTCAGTTTGGTTTTGCACTTATAGTTTTTAGTCTACTGGCTATGTGCTTTCCTCTATGTACTTTCTCTATACCAATAAGTAGCTATCATGTAGGCATCAAAGCGATCTGAAATGAATGTGGGCTACGTTGCGAGCATAATAACATTGTCGAAGAAGACAAGAAGAGGGCGCAATGACCGTTTCCGACCTTTTGACCGTCATCAGCCAGCTCTATCTGACCTCGTGGTTAGGGCGTTGGATTCCTGATCAACAGGTCACGATTTTGAGCGCCGGGGGTTGCATACTTCGGAGTCGGGTGTGGCTGGCCGATGGCAGCTAACGAGCTAGAAATGCCCATTCCAGTTTCCATTATCCTTATCGATAATGCTATTCTGCCGCTGTGCGACTGCTTGAGGTAGAAGCCTATGGCACCGCTGGACGATTGAGTTTCGAGCGCAATCTACAAACTTTCCTCTATTATTAATTTGCAAGATTTCAAAAGGACATAACTTGTCAACGTTAAGTACAAGAAAGAATACTTTTATTCATATTTTTTGCAGAATATATTTGAATGCATATGCATGTCAATAATCAATAGAAAAAAAAATCTGTTAGATTAATGGTCTTTTTGGACGAATATAGTCGTTGTACTAGGCCGAAAAGAAGTGCCATTAAACGTCAAAGTCCTATTGTGTCAGAAACATGAAGGCATTATGCCGCAAACAAATTAAAATTGCATCCCTACTTATTAGACCATCCTAATCGGACGCAAATTTAAGAATTTTGGTCAACATTTCTGGAGATCGGTCGTTTATTGTGTTTAATATCGATGGATTTCGACTCGTACCTGGCAAATCAGGTGATGTTGAAGACACCTTTCTTATTCACAATACATGAACCATCAGTGAATGCCTCTGAATTTAAATCATAATTCTGCAAACCACAGGCGTTGGAAAATTTTACAAGAAGCATCACCTATGTTTTGTCCTTCTTTTCCAGTAGTTTACTAAAAGCTCCGAAAGTGTCGTCAAAATATTTTTCTCCTTAATGCGCTATTTTTGACCAAACATTCTCGCACTTCGTCTGGATGGCTCAATAAGGGCTGCTGGAGATGGTTCTGCGCGAATGCAAGTCATTGCAGCAGTTGGCCTATAGTACTTTTTCATATTATGCAGAAAAATACCGGCAGCAATTCTTTTATCATTCAGGTTCCGACAAGTGGAGACGAAAGCAGAAGGCGTTCTCGCTAGTCTACAATTCCACCTTTTGGAGAAGGAAAAACATCAACAGCTGGAAAGCGTAAGTTATGGCGGAGAATTTCATCAGATTCGCCTTCTGACATTTTGTCAGCTTTAGGGGTATTAAACAGATTAACTGGAGGGATTTTGCAGCCAAAAGTCAGTTTGCCAAAAGATCGTGCTTGGCAGGAATTACTCTTCAGAATCATCAAGTCATTCGAGACCGAATCATCCCTTTTTCGTAATATTCGACTTACTTGTCAAGTAATTTGTTATCATTAGCAAATAAACATCCTGAAACATGGATAAATAAATCCATTTGCGTGGTGGGTACTTGTACCTGAATATTATCCTATAACCTGTCGTTCTGGGCCCACTATTTAAACAGCAAACCTCCTATGTTTACAAAATTATGTGACGACTGTTATTTTTAAGTATAGTAGCATATTTATGAAAAATAGTCAGTTAATTAAGAGTGACTTCAAACTGAGAGCGGAGCATAAATTCAACGTATACATGCAGTGTTCGCATTTGTTATGCTTTTATCAAAGGGTCTCTATCATCCAACACTTGTCCTCTTCATTTTACCAATTATGGTACTCCAAAAAGGCATTTTTAGACAGCAAGCATCGCCTGCAACAATTACGGATATTTTCCGAAATGCGTCAAAAGTATCTGAATAATCCGGTTTTTGGCAAAACGCTACTATAAATCTCAATTTCAGCAAGTGTAATCAACATTTTTTAAACCTTCACCTCTGCAAATGTTGGAGTATTTGTATTTTTTGGCAAACATTTTGAGCTATTCGAAAAGTAGTAAAATCAAGCTGCATGCTAGCAGCGGACAGGTTGGATGAAATTGACACAGTTGTACTGAGAAAAAACAGAAAGGCTTCGATTAAACACTAGATGGCCTCATCCTAGTTGCACAGAAGTCTACAGTCTGCTTTGAATGGATTGCCTGCAGTTTATAGTTTGGAAAATCTAAATGGAACGCAACAGCCGGTTGAGTTCAAAATTATTTGCGAACTGAAAAACCACTTTTGAAACAAAATATGTAAAAAAAACGGACCATTTCGTGTACGCATCTAGTGACATATGTTTCAATTCAAACTGTCACAAACTATTTGGGAAAATACCTAAGTAGATGTGCTAACTTAGGAAATTTTGGTCGAAATTCTGAAAGGCTTTTTTGACGCAAAAGGATTACGCGAGTAGGGTCCTATGTTTGTGTGGCAAAATCCTAAGCTAATTCGGCTACTTCTGGATGCTGGCGTTTGAACAAGCTTCTTTCCTGTTGCCTGGTAAAATTAAAATTCTTAAAAATGACTACTTGAATACTGTCAATTTTTCTGATGGAATTTTGATGTTTCTATAAATTCAAATACATTTCATAGAAAAAAAGCATAAAAATATTCATTCTTTTTTAATTTGGACGAAAGTTACTTCTTCTTCAAGTTTTATGTTTAAAGAAAATGTACAATACGGTTTTAAAATTAGTTGTTAATTATGAGATCTTTAAAGACCGTGAGATGATCGTTCATAAAACATCGTGGTTCAGTGTTTACTAATTTTGTTTAAAAAATTTACGATATGGCTTGGACTTACTGATACATTCTTCGAAGCCCATTTGATCTTCTCATGACAGCGTATAAAAATGGGCGATTTTGCGTTCAGCCTGTAGTTTGGAAACTTCTAATGCAAATGCAACGATAGCTGGAGTTCAGAATTATTTGCGAATCGGAAAGGTTTTCTTAAAACCAAATTATACCCTTCCTTCAAGCATAAAATTCAAAGCAGGCGTACTTTCCTCCAAATTACTAAAAGACTAGTTTTATGCACTTTTTCCATGAAATATGTTTGAGTCCATAAGGGAATCGAAAATCATTGAGAAAAATTCATGCCTAATAAGTAGTTATTTTTTACAGAGATGGTTATTATAAGCAGCTGAAAAGACATTTATTCAAAAGCTGGAATCATATGGAAACTGACTTATCTTGGGGTTATGCTGCATGGTGATTATTAGTCCAATCCTGCTTAAATAATTTTTTGGGTCAAAAAGTCATTTTAGAATTTCCGTTAACATTGCGTGGGTGAGCACATCTACTGTATGATGTAAGTGGTCCTGTTCTCCAACGTTTATTTTTTAAGGTGTCTAAGAACTCACATTTAAATATGGAAATTCTGTTGTTTCTGAACTATTTTGGATTATGCGGCATGCTGGTCATTATTGCAGTCGCATGCTTGCTGCCGTTTCTGACTTAGAAAAAGATCGTTAATATTTCACGAGACACGTCACCCACTGTCTGTACGCCACTTGATTAAAGAACTGATTAAGTATGTTTATGCTAGGAAAGACTGCCTGTTGATTAGTAAACACGCGTAAGGCATAGGAATATGGAATGCAAAAACGAAAATAGCCATAAGAGTAGCGTACAAGCAAACACTGATCTCAACGCCAGGTTCGGTTGGTCAGGTAGTGGAGCAATCATCTGACCAACATCCAACACACATGATGAAATTGTGGCGATTAACCACGCGAATTTCGGCCATCGAGCAGTCATCGTAAAGAAGAGGGCCGTGAAATTTCATTGGCAAGTGGTTGCATGGTGACAGCATGGAATAAATACTGCAGCCCCTTATGCACAAACTACCCGTATTTGCTATTGTCTGTGAAAATAATTTCGAGGAGTAACCCGAAACGTTAGGCGATCAAAACTCTTGTTCCAGCCATCATGTCTTCTACCATCCGACTAAAACCTGCCACTCATCTCTTCAATTCTATTGGCAAAGATATGAATTTCACAACTTCGGCGAAACGCACCTCGTCAGTCAACTACACGAATATGTGTAAAAAAGAAAAGTCAAAATGAAAATCAGGTATAGACTGACGGCATAAGTATAGAGAAATGCTCCACTTAACTGTCGGTAGACTGTGTATCATGTCATATGGGGTTTTATCTTGGCATACATATGCGAACTGTTGCAGAAATTACAACGCCAACAACCATTACTTCCCACGACCTCACACCTTAACTCATAATTCGTTATTTTCTGAAATTTGCTTTTGGTTTATTGTCTAATTACTACTCTCATTTCCGTCGTCGTACAATGACGTAGGATAAGGCTTGCGGCATAAATCCAACCAATTTATGTGTCTTCTTTCATTTTGTCAGCTTACTGTTCACCGTGCTGCCTCGCCCATAAAACGTCCTTTACGATAAATCACGTAAGGCACGGTCCACGGTCTACTGACAGTTAAGTGGGGTCCTTCTCTATACCGTTGCCAGACTGACCTAAAGATCAGCGCTCCACATCCATCAACCGTTCCGAGTTATAGACATGGAACATTCCTTACTCTCCCAGGCCACATTCTCGCTGGAAATGTAATAGTTATGAACAAACGGTAACGGAACCTTTGTCGGCAAAGCCAATCATTAAGCAAATACCGCTAACTCTTTAGATTTTTACTAAACTTCCCTCAGCGCATTCTACCTACAACTGGTCTCCCTGCAAAAAATAGATTTATTTGGTCTTATTTAGATGGAGGAGTGGATATCCGAACGTCAGGCTGTGGTCAATGCACAATTCGTGATAACGGGGACATCTGTCAAACAGCAAAAGGCAATACAAAAGTACCATCTCCTTCGAAATTTTGAGGCAGAGGTGGACAGCTACAGCCATCTCGCGGAGAAAATATTCAGGGTAAATAATAATTTTTGAAAAATAAACCATAATACAGAAATGAACTGCATTCAGCAAACCCACCCAAGATAGTTTAATCCAGGATGAGAAGCCGCGATAGCTAACAGAAATAGCAATGCAGCACGTGGCCATTTTTCAGTCACGTATCCGGCACTTTAGATGGGGACGTGTCGCTGCTAAATGCTTCCGCAAACCCAATTGGTTTGCTTTTCTTGTCTCAGTAGTGGGGGAGTGCTGCGTGTGGGAGGATGCGGCGCGCGGGGTCCTGTTGTGGTTATTCTTTTGGAGGGTGCGTTCAGTAAGTTGTGTAGCTTTGGAGAGTAGAACCTGCCTGTCCAGTCCCAAGTGGACGTTTTACATGCGCCAGCTTTGCTTTATAGTTACTACTTCGAAAAGTGCATTTGAATAGCAGCAAGTTCAAACCCCTTGCCAAACAGAGTAGTTTGCGTCGTTAGGAATAAGGACATGAACCAAAAAAGTAGGCGGACACAGGGGGTCAACCGGATCCTAGCGACCTAACATCCTTCTTATCTGGGCACGCTGACGAGCTGTGTCGCACGCTAGCCGTACCACAGCGACTCAAGCATTAATGAATTTCCCGACTTACTCACACAGACACTGAAATGAGAGGGATGGATTTGCTCGGCAGATTTTCTTCTTCATTTCACCACCAGACAAAAATGATTTGACCGCCAAGCGGTTCAATTGAAAAAAATTCGTCGTCACGAAATGTTACGGTCTATTTTACAACCACTGTAACGCGTCAATGGCAAGCTAAAGCTCGCGACTTCATGCAGACGATAAATTATTGCCTTCGGACCCACAGGTTTGATGAGTCATGAATCAGTCAACTGCCTGAACCTGCCAACTATCTGGCAATGCGATTGGGCGCAGCGACAGGCGTGGCGTTTAAACCTGTATGCACGACGTGTCACACACATGTATAACTGTAGTTATGGCTTCGCGCAAACTCTGCGCAGCTCGACAAACGCGTGCCGTGAGCCCGTCAGCTCCCTTTTTAAACAAAGCGGCAAAGCAGCCCGTTTTGGAGACTACTGAGAAAATTAATCCATTATAGCACAAACGTATTCAGTCCTTACGGGCGAGTGGACACCCCAGGCAGCACGCCAACTACCAAGGCAATCAAACGTATCCACGTAGTGGTGTTGTTTAGAGCCTGCGGTAGTCGGCAGCTGGGGACAAGACTGCGGGAATTCAACTAACCCATGTTATGGCAATGTGGGCTATGCTTAGAAGGCGGCTCGGAGATCCTCGTCGTATTATTGGAAGAAGTCAAGGTCAGAAATATTTCTGAGCCCTATCGCCAAGTCAACTGCCAGAGACAAATTAGGTTTGTTAGAAAAACCGGTCAGCAACTATAGGCAGGCGCGGACGTTTACGTGTGTCTATCAGACTGTCCTGTTCGGTCACCAGTATCTTATGTGAACTTGATCATTTTCATTCAAATAATCTTGTTGATTTATAAAAAAAAATGAAAATACAGACATCTTGCGCATTGTAGGAGGCGGAGGATGTGATAAAGTTAGACCCTGCAAACTCCACGTCGTTGGCGCAAGCCCTTGAGCGAAACGCGGATTTGTGGGCCAATCTTAAGATAACACTTTCATCTCAAGGAAGCAAACTTGTCAAAATATACAGAGGTAAGCTGTTGGAAGTCGGGTGGCGTAAGTCTTGAGTACGTCTTTTGTGTTTTCTTCACCTAGTTTTCTTTAAGCCTTAAGAATAATGTTTTCAAGCCAGATCAATTTATATGCAATGTGCCGTACTTTTTGTGGGAATGTCAGCGTACATACGTCAGAAGGGACCGTATCTCTTAAAGTGGTGCGTGCATGCTGCGTAGTAATTGACATATGCACTTGAAAAACAGACCGCGGTTGTGTCTTAATCCTTGTGAGATTATGTATGCCCTCTAAACGGATGGCGCGGTAGATGCGCTGGACCTGTAGGGGGTCCTATCGGATTCTGGCAGGCGTTACCGGATTGCGCCCCATAACAAATCCCGATATTTCGGGGTGCGGTGGCAGACCCGGTTTCCGGCAGACTTTGCACACACTGGAACCCCTGCTGCCCCATTCGTTGTTGTTATTGGTCAATTATCTGGTCATTTGTTGTGTGGACCAGGGGGTCTGGAGTGGAGCGCCAAGGTGCAGGCTCCGCCGTGCCATCCACCTTCGCCCTCTCTCTCGCACGATAACCAGTCCAAACATTCTGGGTGCGGTGGCAGACCCGGTTGCCGACAGACTTGGCGCGCACGCGATCCCCTGCCGCCCTCGCCACTGTTGTTGTTATTGGTCAGAAGCCTGGTCATTTGTTGTGTGGACCAGGAGTGAGGTGGGGTGGAGCGCCAAGGTGCGGGCTCGGCCGTGCCATCCACCTGCCCTCTCTCTCGCCTCGAATCCTCTTGACTCCATCTGGACAACTGATCTAGATAGTGGAGGATGAGAGTGTGCGGCAGGCGCTACGCAAGTCTACTATCAGTATAAACTAACTTACGCACAAGTTACCGCCCCTACTTCACCATGCTGTGGAGCACATGGTGAACATCTTTGGCAACGCCGGTCGAACTATTGTGAGATTATGCATCGGTTTTCTAGGGTTACCCCAGCTGAACAGTCGTTTACACTTTAAGAAATGTTTACGGGCGTTTGACTGTTCTTCCCGAGTTTCGACATTAGAGCCTACATGATGCAGCAAAAAGAAGCGTGAAGTCATCTGTGACGATATACTTCTTTCTAAAAGGTGAGCGACAGAGATCGTTGTTGCGGAAGTGCCCGAGTTAAGACTTCGTTTACTACGCTCATGGTAAAATATTGCAACGTGCGCACGTTAAAGTATGCTTAATACACAAAAAGCCAACTAACAAGGACGTTTTGGGTGCGTTGATAGTTAGATAGGATAATAGACGCACCATTTATCTGACTGTATTTGCTTTATCTAGGCCAACCCATCGCTGAGATTGGCTTGCTCGTATAAACATTTTATCCAGGTGTCGGCAACGGTAGGCTGTGTAACCTACGTCTCAACTAAATTTGACTGTCTTATTATTGTTAACGAGAGAGACTACGCACAAGTATTCCTGAAATAATGAGTTATGCGCGCGCCTTCGACAACAGGAACCGTTCGGAGATATCGTGGAAGCAGAGCGTTTGTGTTCGAACCGAAACAAAATATGCCAAAACGCAGCTGGCGATCCTTGTAACATGCATAGCATGGTGAGTACCGACAGGGCACGAAAAGGTTCAACTATACTTCCGGAAAAAAGTAAGTTACGGCATATGAAATCGACAACGAAAGGCAGGATAAGTACATTGGGTGGCCAGGAAATCAAGGTAAGACAAAGGGATTACGAGGGGTTTGAGCGAAAACATGCCAAAAAAATCATCACTAAAAAGTAGTGCTGAGACAATTCGGTGCATGCGGTTGTATCAAGGTGTTAGACAACACACAGACAGGGACGTCCTGTAGTTATGGATTACTGGAGTTGCGAAAATTCCCATTAAAAAATTTAAAAGTCACTTTTAACGAGCATACGTCTGCTTTCGATACATTTTCCTCAGGCCTGAAAATTTATAAGGCTATTGATGTAACTTATAAGAAGATACGGACAAGCAGATAATTAAGCTGTAGCTCGGGTTTGGGGAGGGGAGGGGGGAGTGAAACACCACAATTCCAGTCAGCGTAAAGGAAAAGGTGGGTTCCGGGGAAGGTAATTATATGCGGATGACTGGCTTGGTGGTTTTGAGCCATGGCAAATGTTGCACCTGTATGAAGTTCTTCTGTGCGCCTAGGACCGGTCCGCGTTGCCTGATTGCAGCCGCCTCTGCTGTAGCCAACATGCGCTGCCAAAGTATTTTTGGATAGTTTGACGGGACCTTGTTAGTCATTCCGAAGTCCTCTGTGGCGTCTACAAGGTGGTCTGTGCCTGCCATATGCGCGAGGATTGAACTGCTAATGTTATTTATTTGATCCATTCCTAACCATGCCGGCAGATGTTCATTTATTCTATTGAATAAATGCGGACTCCTGCGATAAATATATTCTGCACCACAGGAGGAGGTGAAGAAGTATTTACACACAAAGGTTGTCTAAACCGGTATTTTGTCTTTGCCCTCTCCGTATAGAATGGGACTAGTGGGGAACAGTACGCGGGTGTCAGCTGCTGGAAAGGTCTGCCATACAGCTTGAGTTGGGCGTCTTCTTAAAGGTTCACTTGGCGCGCTCCCTCGAAATGGGAGCCTGATGAAGAGTTTTTTCTTTTCTGCCGTCAGCATCGGGGACTTTTGTAGTCTCTCGACCATGCTCTTAGCAATTAATCGATCGGATACCCGTTCTGGCGAAAACGGCTTTCGATGATCTTCAGCTCATTCACAACGCTATCAGCTGAGCAGATTCTTACCACACTTTCTGTCAAGCAGCGAACTCAAGTACGTTTAACGTTTAGCGGTGCGAAACTCACGAATTGGGTGTATTGTTCGGACCAAGTTTTTTATGATACATTCTACATCGAATGCTGCCGTCAGACCTATTCAGAAGCACATCAGGATAGGGAAGTGATCCAGACTGTTCTTTTTCCTGAGTGAATTTGACTGATGGGTGCGGCTGATTTATCTCATTCAGAAGGATTGAGACGTCACATTTTTCGGGAAAATTGCGAATATATCCTCTACGGATCGTCCATAGTGTCTGAGACTGTCGGTCTGGTGACGTAACTGGAAAGCTTCTAGCTTTCCCATAAAAAAAGCGGGCTAAGGGGCGAGTCCATAGTTACGCCGCCAACCTGTCTATATAGATTATTGTCAAATAGGAACTGCACGTTCAAAGTACACCTCAACAAAAATTCCATTAGGATATTCACTGGCATCCCTACATCATGTTGATTGTCGGCAATGAAATCACAAAATTAGTTGACCCTTTTCCGTGACCGGTCCGTTAGTAAGGAGGGATGAGATATCTAACTAACACATGACCATTTAGTTCAGATCGAGGTCTTTCACGATATTAATAAATTCAACGGTATCTCGATAATTTTGTGGCGCCATTAAACAAATCGAGATATAAAACAAATTTAGTAGTAACCTATGCGTGCTAAACCCACTGGGGTTGCATAACCTATCCACCCCCACATGTCATGTTCGGCCTGTAGTAATTAGGTATGCATTTAATGGTACCATCATCAGGTACATTTTAGTACTTTTGAACGGGCAATTTTTCCTTTAGCCTGGGAAAATATCCCAACTACATATAGATAAACAATAGAAGACAAATACGATAAACGCACGACTGTGACTTTGACCAGCCATGAGGTACCCATTGTAGACTTGATGCGAAGGTCGTACAAAGTAGCTTAACAAGATGTCTGTTAAATGGAGATGATTCGACACTATCAGTTCAACCCCACGAAGTTCGATGTCCACCGAGTGCTCTGCAGCAATGCTGACTCAGGGACCCAGATCTGCGCTTGATAATCAGCTTACCTATTTTTCTCTCTCTACCTAACAACTTGAGCTTGGTGCCTCGAAGCGGGATCGGCCGCTGGTGACTGACAAAGTTAACAAGCCGTCTGCGCGTGCCATACACACTCCCGGACAGCGCACAAGGCAGAATTTCACGAATGCGGATAGGCAGCGTGGGTCCAGGATGAGTGGGCGTGTCGTGGCGGCCCAATTAAGAAAGGACCATTACGTCCTGACATTCCGCCCCGAGAGGAGGATCGAGTTATCCCGGCAAAACAATCCTCCCCGTCTACGCACGCCACACACGAGTTGGCCTTCGCGCAGCCTATCAGGTTCTCACGAGGGACTGAACGGCTGGGATCTCACTGTGGCAAAAGTTTCATCTACACGTGCCACAGATGAACTGGTTGGCGAGGAAATGCATAAATGCCTGACACCTTTAAATTCATTTGTCTCCGCCTTGCAGTTCAAATAGGAGAAAATTGTCGAGGCAATGCAGGCCGTGAACTAAACTTGCTTTTCCAAGGTTTGATAGTCCGATTTTGACAGTATCTCTGCAAAAAGCGTTATAATAAGGGCGGGAACTGCCCAAACCGTCTTAAACATGATTTGACCTCTACGTCGATTCAAGGCAACTTAAAATTTTACTTAAACGGGCTCAGACGTAGAAGACAGTTAAAGTCGAATATATTAGCTTTTCATAAATATTGTGTTCCTAACATACACATTCAGCGATATCTCGACAGAACCTGGAAATATGTGGCTGCCGCTTAAGTCCTACGCACAAATTATCAAATACAGACCAGCGGAATACTGTAGGTAGAAATAGCAGACATGCCTTTAATGCCGTCTTTGGAGAGCGATGCAATCAAATATTGTTAAACTCTATTTTCCAGAGCAGTTTATGTGTTAACGGATTGCTTATCATTCTGGTGACAAATCTAGTACACTTTCCGTGCCTCCGGGCAATCAGAAAAATTTATGAAAACGAACTGTTCTGCTAGTATGGCAGGAGATCGTCTTTTGAGGCATTAAACTCTCGCGATTCCAAACATTTGAAATCGATCACTCACACTTTTGAGTGCTTAATGAAAACAAAAATCGATATTCTGTCCGTCACGACTCGATATTGTTACTCCAGGTGTTGGTTTTGGGGTCAACATCCGATAACACCTCTCTACGGCATTAATTATTTGAATGCCAACTATGTTTACAGTTATTTACTAAGAGGGATACACTTGGAGTATAAGGTTGCTATGCTCTTCCCATTTTGTAGGCTGCAATTTGGCATCGCAATCTAAAAAGAAGAATTTGTGGCTCGCTTGCGTGCATTTCCCAAACGTTCACCTATCATTAGGCTCAGCTAAAACGTTATATTGTAGCGAAAAGGGCGTGAGAGTGTACCCAGAGCGTTACAATCAGCAGGCCAAGCCCCGAATTGTAGAAGAAGACAAAATCACCAGAATTAGGATTGTTTGCCTGCACAGAACCTCGAGTTTTCCTCCCAAGTTGCAGTTTGCCCGGGCAAGACCAGGCCCGGCGTTGAGTACATTCGGTCATGCCCAGAGTCTATTATCCGAAAACAGGACGTCCGGCAGGCCATAACGGTTGAAGATGCGTTGTAGGACGTCGGGAATGGCATATGTTGCGTCCGCAGAGGTGTGGCATGTTAAAGTGGTTCATGGGCAGCTATAATTCTGTGGAGGCACGTGTGTCCGAGTTGAATTTAGTCGGGTGACTGCAAGTCAGAGCGTCTAGAAGTGCTAGTTGCGAAGGTTAATGATCCTGCCGCATTGGATTTTGATCAAGGACGCCAGACATAACCATGATGGCTGCCAATAACAACATTAATGACAATGTGTGCCGCATTTTGTCTCCCCTTTTATTTAATATGCCGCTTGCAGTTTTACTTTATTCTACACCTTGGTATTAAATACAGTAGATGTGCTAACTCATGAAATGTCAACCAAAATTTCGAAATGCGTTCTCGTTTCGAAAAGATAAATTAAGTAGTGTTGTAAAACTAATCATGATGCAGCATAAATCTATAATGATCCAGTTACCTCAGGGTGTCGGCTTTCGAAAGAACATATTTTCGGCTGCATGCAAGATCTATACTCTGCAAAAAATTACTAATTATGTAGTATGCAATTTTCTCATTGATTTTCGATGCCTTTGAAAATTAAATTATATTTCATTGAAAACATGCATAAAAGTATTCATTATTTTACTTATTCGGTAGAAAATCACGTCTTTTTCTAATTTCATACTCAAAAGAAGAGTAAATTTTGGTTATAAAAGTTTTTCTGATTCCCGAATAATTTTGAACCCGACCTGCTGTTACACTTGCATTCAGGGTTCCAAAACTACAAGCTGTATATTTTCCGTGCACGGAAAAACATGCATTTCTCCACGGTGTTAAGAGGGACCATATAAGGTTCAAAAAATTAAGCAG
>CACRXP010000566.1:340258-397244 GCA_902702965.1 Spirometra erinaceieuropaei
ACATCTCATACGCGCTCTCAAAAGTCGCCGACTTAAACGGGCAGTTGAACAACAAGTGGCTCTTCTTCCAGGAGTTGCAAGTACATTCACTTACGCGTTATGTGCATTAACGGTCCTGTATAAACCTCTGACTACCCAGGTAATAGCATGAAGTCTAAGGGGTTAATCAACGAATTCCAATCCAGAGGCGGACAATGGCCAAACATGATAACAGCTCACTGAGTACAGCTTCATGTTTAGACTCTTGCTTTAAACTGTAGCGTCTCCAAAAATGTGGGCTGATGTTTCGGGCTTTGACCCTAATATCGTAAAGTTTTTCCCCATACTGACAACGCAGCTGCTAGCGAAAAGCAAAGACACGCCTGGTTCGCCGATCTTGTGCCGCTGCCTGACGCAGCTGCTTGGGATTCGGCTCATCTGAGAATCCCTAAGCCTTCCCCTGTATGTGAATTCCAGTTTTGCCTTTCACTATTTGATCGTCGAAACATGATTGCCTGGGCTTTTAGTGTACTTGGACCGTCGGTGTCGTACATTATTAAATATGTGTGTGCTACCGGCTGCCTGTTGGCGATTTATGAATATAACGCGGCTATTCCATTGTAGCTGATGGAGTTCAGTTCAAATATTCATATCAACTTTGGAACTGTGCCTGGAAAAAAATCTGATCGAAAAATTTACCTCAAGCTTGCGCATTAATCTCCTCGGAAATAAAACAGGACAGGGTATTAATATCGGTCGAGTCCTCACGGATATTAGGTATTGCTACAGTCACCGTAGTTTCTGATCGAAGCGAGTCATGCATATAAGTGAAGCAATAGAGTTTTCGCTAAAATCCATTCAAGCACTTCACTCCAGGAACATCATGACAAGGATTACTATATTCGGTTCTGAGTTTACTTAAAAAAGGGAAGTCGAGCATTGTAAGTCAGTTCTGACAGCAGCGAAATGCAAGCCGAACTTCAACCATTAAATCCTTTCGAGGTTAGTATTTCATTGGTCTTTCAGAGGTCTAAGAAGGCAAAATTGCACTAATGCCTTAAATGTGTCTGTTGGGGTGACTTTAAAAGTACTCAAACAGACGGCTATTTCCGCACGCGACGCGAGTTCGGTTGCGGAGGCAACCTCAGTACGTGTTCTTTACTCAATCTTCTCCAATTAGGGAATCGTGCTTCAGAATCGTGATATTTTACAACCTACAAGTCCTCGTGCAAGTGAAGTGCTTTGGAGTGCTCCGAAAATGAACCTATTTAAATTTCTATGCAGGAGCAGCCTGACAATCCAAAGGAGGATCTGCAAAGGGCTGATCTTGGAGGCGTAAATCCCAGCCGGGGTGACTCTATGACATTTTACGGGTAACTGAGTGAAGGATCACATGCCAAATCAAACCATGGCAGTTGAATAAAAATCGCTTTAATGGTGCCTGGATTGCAGGTACTTTGTTATGTACTCCCAGGCAGGTCACCGGTTAGGTAGGCCTGACTTTATATCAGTTGTCAATGAACTCGAAAGCACTAAAGCAGAGCTACAATACTAGTAAACAATGGTAAGCTATACTGCACATTTTAAAAGGAAATACAATATTTAGCTTCACATTAGCATCCATTATTTAATGCTGCTGTGGCCTGATGTGCAACTGAGTGTTTTTCATCAGATTCAGAATTTTAGATGCAGAGATGCTTTGACTGACTGAGTATACAGGGGTCTCCTTTCCGAAGTCAAGGATTAAACTTCATATAAGTCGGCTTTACTGTGAGCGAAAGGACAACTTCCCGGAAGTAACTGGGAATCGGACACCGGAGTATGGGCTCCATCGTATTACGGGTGGTTCTGCATTGAATTCCAGGTTGATGCACAATCTCGTGTTCTAGCGTTAACTCTGACCGATAAAGGTGAACAGGCGAGTTCCAGGAATCAGTGCAGAAGACGAAGATGCAAGCATTAGAACGCGAAATTTATTGGCTTGACGTTTCGGATTCTCGCTCGGACCCATCAACAGAGACAATCGCAAATAAGCGCAATGACCTCCCGTTACCGTAAGTGGTGCTGAGATTTTCCCTGGGCACGGGAATCAGTCGTGTGGGGGGGACGCGGGCGAACAATAATCCGAGTGACAGTGAGCCACTTTGCCGAGCACTCTTCACGCCAACGTCCACACGGATGACGGAATCATGGCAATTAACGACTCAGGCGTGGACTGACCAGCCATAATCGTATCAGTTACGAAGTCCTGCGGTGATTGCAAGGGAAGTTACTTATAGTAAGCATGTGGTCCCACGGCAGCTACGTGCTATAAATGCTGCACTCCTTGTGCCACCATTACTCTTATACGTGACTGCCTCTGATGATGGGTTCGAGTGAGAATCCGAAACGTCAGGCCAATAATTTTTTTGTTCCAGTGGTCTCATCTTCCCTAACGCTTACGCCAACCGATCTATCATTAGCCTTAACCTCTTTGCCGTATAGCGCAAGGCCACTTGCAGTTCGGGGGAGGTCCATATTACCGCACCTACCTAGCTGTGAGTATGGAGCCACAGTAGTCGAACCAAGAGCCTCACCTGGTTAGTGCCTTCAATTCGCTCCTAAAGCCTCGAGTGTACTTTCGCTTCGTTGTGTCTCTCCCCCCCCGCCCCTCATGAGACAGCCGCATCAGCATTGTAGAGCTTTGCGAAATTTAAAAACTGCGCGCACTTGCTGTGCCCTGTGGCGTGTTGTATTCAATTAATTTTTATGTGCTCTCACTGAATGCCCGGGCTGCCCACAAGGTGCGGCCATAGCATATTTGTTTTCGGACACACCGCATTTGTCGGCGTTTCATATGCGCAAAATAGGCAACACGTTGGAAGCGTAAATATACTCTGGAGTGTTTAAATGGACCATCAAAATAAGGATTTAATGGGGGATACCCTACCTATTTGAGCTTCTGCGACCGCCATTAACTTCGAAATAAAGAGCCTGCGTGTTTATTGAGGGGCTGAGCAAAAATATTTGGTTTTTAAGTAGCTTATTCAGTAAAAAGTATCTTGAAATCTTAACAACTCAAAAAAGTTTATGATTTTGTTTTCTTGCGCCTATAAAAGAAGGCTGTTTGCCAGAAAAGCCTAAACACGGTGGATGTTTTTGTACATCATATGTACATAAAATACGTTAGTGTTATGAAAATTAAAATATAAGTTTTAATGATGTCCACAAAGATATACAGAAGGTGACTTTGATCACTAAATACGTGTGAATTCTTGAAAGTACCCTTGCATCCCAGAAACCAACTCAAATACCCTGACCAAAGTTTAAAATCAGTATGAAAAGAAACGCGCTGTCGGTAAAAAAACTAGTGTTCGTGTTGAAATCGGAAGCAAAAATGTTAGTGGGAAAAAAGCAACACAAAAATAAGAGACAAAAAGTAAAATGCAAATCGTGTCAAAAACCTTGATTTTCTGGATATGTAAATAGCTGAGCCAATAAATAAATTGATGCACGAAAACGCTTAAAACATTTAATAGGGTTCTCCGGCTTAACAGTCTGCAGCACATAGTGGTATACTTGGAACGGCGTTTAATCAACTGTCTTAAGCATTTTGACGTTTTTAATTAGGTTGTAAAGAAGCTTTTATATAAAAAACTAAGTTGACATCCCGGGAGTACGTGAGTCTTGTAGCCATCTGGTGGATTCTAGGTGAATTACTTACGAAATCCTGCTTAGGCAGCCAACTTACTGCATCAGATTTGGTGGGTTCCAGACGTTGCAGTAGGTTGGGTGTTTAAATTGACCCAAATGTGATTAAACTCGCGTCGTCGGGCAAGGCCTCGTAGCTCAAGTGGTTAGAGTGTTGGCTGTACTGAAGCCCTCCCATTACTGTGTGGGTTCGAATCTGACCACGGCGCTGAGTATTTTAAAGTCGGGTCCAAATAAATAACATATTCTCACTTGTCTTTATTTTGAAGCCAGTTTCACTATTTTGCCTTATTCTAAAGCAACTTACAAAAATATATCCCTTCGGCCAGGCGACTAAAAGTTGCTCATCGTAGTTCATGTTACTTATTTATTTAAATTTGACAGTAAAAACCATACTGGGCATTTTAAAATTCAATTAGTCATTCCCCGGTCCACTGTTGCATGGTTGCTTTTGAAATCCACAAGCTGTTGCCGCGGCGAAGAAAAGTATCGTCTGTAGGCGTAACTATTTCCATATGAAGCATACTATTTCACAGATTCGCTCAACAGAATCACTTTCTAGCTGAAAATAACTAGGACTATACTATTGAACCGTTGCTCACATATATATTTGCGTTCCGGTGGCATACATCTAGATTATTTGTTGTGGTTTAAGTCGAATTCACAACAAAACGCCACTCCCCACCTAACACTACGACCAGGTCGGTCACCAAAGGTTCGCTCGTTTTGGACAGATGCCATTATGCCTGCAACTGGTTCTCATGTTTGGACATTACTTGGGCATTTACTCCCGTAATTTCCTTACTCGCTGTGGTTTCTCGGAGGGGGATGACATGTAATCACCGACTCGAATCGCTTAGTGCCGATTTTGAGACAGAAAACAAACAGTGACTTAGAGAGAAACCGCCCCCTATACATTCAAACGAGCAGATATCAGTACGTGTATCTGCAAAAAATAAATCCTCAGACCAGTAAGCACAGACATGAGCATGTTTAAATGTTTTAGATCGTATTTAGCCCAGAACCACAATAAAAGTGGCGCGTATGCTTACTGCAGTATTCTCTCTCTCATTGTAGGAACACTTTCAACACTTTCTACATGACGAAAGCAACTTTACGGAGAATGAGAGTCAGCTAGCACTTGTCCGTTCAAAGTTCACTGGTATTCAGTTGAAGATCAAGGCCTGCCTGGCAGATCTGTCCGCACAACAGAATGTCGTTAATGCACTACGGTAAGTTTTGTAGGCCGACTTTTCCTGACGCGATGTAGAGTCAGTGGCATAAGCAAGTGGTGTCAACATTAACTTGATTTCGCAGAGGAAGAACCTGTTTAAGATGCATTTAGACGCAGCTGCAGAAAAGAGCGTTAGAAGACGTTTCGGATACGTGCTCTTAGAAGCACGGATGATCTATTTACAATGAAAACGTTTCTTATTTTTTGTTACCTCCGCAGTTTAATAAGTCAGTAACTGAGGAGGTTCACGTTCACGCAAACCGCATCATGTAGTGTGGACGCGGTTACAGAATGCACCATGCATTTCACGAATTCGGTAGCTGGAGTTCTAACAATTCACGCGAACGAAATTGAGTTTATTGAGGTTGTGACATTTGCATGTCGAAAAGTTGGTGATTAAGAGACGTAGGTAAACTTTGAAGTTGGACGGCTACCAAACTGCGGGAGAACAATCTAATTGACTTAAATATACAATCAGCCAGAGATTTCAAAAAGCTTTAGCACACCTTTTTCTCAACGTCTACGTTGAACTCAAAAACAGCGTTTTTTCACTCTTAAATAACTTGTGCTAAAACGAATTGTTGCCTCGACGATTATTCGAGAGCTTCTGAATGCGTAAAAGCTTACGCCACTGTACAGTATGATAGCGTTGATTTTTTTACTGCGACCCAACAAATGTGTAGCAAGCCATAAATTTTTTTATGACCAATACCGCGTAATTCACATTGACCCAACTTTGAAGAACTTGGCGCCTCGGTGGGATTCGAACCTACACAGTAAGGGGAAGGCTTTGGTACAGCCAAAGCTCTAGCCACTTGAGCTGCGAGGCCGCAAGTTATTAGAACTTTGGCTGTACTAAAATCTTCCCCTTACTGCGTGGGTTCGAATCCCACCGAGGCGCCGAGTTATTCACAGTTGGGTCAATATGAATTATTCAAAATCTGCCAAAACATCTATGAAATGGAATACCGCGTAAGTTTATGGAGACACTTTGCAGTTAGAAATAATAGAATCTAAAGAAGATAATGTAAGTTAATTACGAGCTAACTGGTAAAATTTTGCAGTGTAGCCGAATCTAAATAATTGGTGTGTGTTTGCCGAGACAGGGTGGTTCTTCATTTTCTGATCAGAACGACGGCTCCATCAGCAAGCTACTGTGACTTCTAAAATGTTTTTCGGCGTACGATGCAAAATTGCCTTACAAATTTACTCCCGCATTTTTCTCTTGGTAATATATTTTTCAGGCATAACAATTAAAAGTGTCCTGCATTTGTGGAAGTCTGCAAGCAATTGTTTAAAAAACCTGATGATTAAGAAGACTATGAATTCTTGATCAAGGATGAGGGTACTTTTGTGGTTATTGCTCACTTTAATTATGTATGGATGACAACAAAATAAACTAGCAACATAGTGTTTAAGGTTGTTGAGGCAAAACCGAATTACAGTTTACCTCTTCTTCTAGCGGGTTCTGCTCGAACAGGGCCAGAGAGTCCAGTTGAAGGCGATACATATCTAATAATTAAGGTGTGCGTCGAAGCCGATTTAACGCTGAATAAACTGCCAATGGAGAAGATAATTTGAGGCCACTCGTCACTTGATTTTCATCCGGGTGCTGCTGCGGTCACATCTGTACATAAAATGCACAGAGCAAATAATTACACAACTATTCTGCATTTTCTAAGTTCCGCAAATATTCCCATGTTACAATTGAAAAGTCAAGTTGGCGAACACACGTTTGCTGTAATTCTTCGTTAGGCCAATACAATTACATGAAGGAATGAAAATGTACAAAATCAACACTGATAATAGATGTCTCAAGGGCTATTAAGTCACTAACACTCATCATCCCCACGCCGCCCACGTGATAATGTCGGCGGGTGTTAGTCATCAGAGCTAGGGGAGGGGGGTAAGGGAGTCTTTGAGTGATGTTCTTGGATTGAGTACACGGAGTACCCATCATCGTGATTAGGGATTTGAGGCGGCATGGCTTCATCACTTGGGGTTGGCGTTGGCCACGGCAGAGAAAGTGCTTGTGTCAGAGTTTTATGACATCATAACACCGGATTCGCTAACCGTATAGCTACTGCCTCGGCCGTTGCTAGTATCCGCTGGCGTAGCCCTTTAGAGAAGCATGTTGGTGTCCGGTAGACAACCTGAAATGCTTTCTTGGCATCGACTCGGTGGTTCGTATCGGTTAAATGTGCGAGAATAGAACTCGAAATCGACCGGGTCTCACCTCTGTCTAGCCAGGCGGGCATATGTTCACGCACCCTCTTTACCAGGCGTATCGTTGTGCGACCGATGTATCCTGCTCCACAGGAGCAAGTGAATGAATAAATGCACATTGATGTGGCCTCCAACGGTAGTTTGTCTTTACCTCCCAAACGTAGGAGGGGAGAGTTTGTGAAGCATACGCGTAAATTCACCGCCGTAAATTTTGCATTTCACTCTTGTTTTTAGAGAACCGTGTGAGTTAAATGCAAATTATCAGAAATCATGCGCAAAAAGTTCGTTGAACAAGTCTGAATACCACGCGAGTTTAAAAGTCTCCTGATGGAGATAAAATAGCAGTTATAAAGCATAAAGGATGTGTCCAACTATCGACTTATTTTCTGCAGTCTATATCGTCCACAGATAATTGGAAAATTGTTTTTTTTTTGAAATTATTCCACATACCCTTAAGAAGACCTCTTGGCGTCGCTCGATAATCGTAGTATTTGTACATCACGGTTCCCCTTGTGTGCAAAATCCTTGTGTGTACGTTTGGGGGGTGGGAGAGGCAGGTCACGCATGTGGATCGCGCAGACGGACACTGTAGCTCTGTCGCCCAGACATGCATCAGACAAATGAACAACTCAGGGAGTGAACTGGTGCTTTGAGTGCAAAGAGTCAGTGAGGGTGGCGGTCTCAGTGCATATTCCTCACCATAAACAATCTGACGCTCTCCAATCTATCACGGTGAGCTCAAAGTCGTGGCCTAGAAGGCCTCCAGCCAGCGAGATAACTCATGCCTGGAAGTCCGTGTGTACGTGTTTGTGTGTAGTGGCCGACTGGTGAACTGAGAGTCAACCTACATCGATGTCTTCATAATATGACCTCCACGGCACAGCCACGTAGTGAGATCCTAGCCGATGTGGCAGTACGCTCTAAGGTGCGGATTTACGTCTTGACAATCACTAGCGCCCTCTCTAACCTCCGGTCTTCTTGAATCTGTCATGAGCCAGGTGAGGAAGAACATAGAGTGTGATAAATGCCGTACACGTCCCATTTAGGTCACTTGCTATTAAGCCCACGGTAGATATCGTCAGACAAAACGGTCGAACTAGCATATCACAGTGCATCCCTTGTGCGCGTCAATAATAAACCGGGGGACAGCAACTATAAAAACCTGCAAAATAGTCTCATTATCTCAAGCCTTTTTTAAAAAATGCAGTAATCCAGTTTTTAAAGTCCAACATTGCTGTGAAGCATGAAATTTAAATATGCAGAAAACATCTGAATTACTAAAATAGCGACGGCAAAGCTTGTCAGCCTTGGTTATTGGTTAACTCTGTCCCCAAATTTTAGTTCTGTCGCTCATAAACTTAACTGGCCTGCAATGTTCATTCCTACCGCTCAATAGAAAGATAGCAGAACCAACAGTAGTGACAGTGCGAAATAATTACAAATAATACCGCCGGGATGGAGAGTGCCACGCGGTTTCTCTATATTTTGACGTCTCAATTGTTTAGCACTAAAATTTGTAATTGCAGTCGGTATAACATATCTGTGTAGAAGACTGCTTCTTAAGGAAACATGGACAAACCAATACATAAATTTCAGCAGTTTTGTCCCGCCGAGTTGGTAAAGAGGCTTAGTCCGCGACCTCACTAACCGACCTAGAAGAATATGCACTCCAGATAGCCTTGAGAATGGTCTTGCCATTGTACAAAAGTCTCTGATAGAAAGCGACTATACCGAGACTTTTATATGAAAGAACTTCCTTCAAAACTGGATGTGTCGACGGCTGAAAAGAAGAAGTTATTTCTCACACTACCGTTTTGAGGGCATCCGGCGAGCGAACATCTACATCATTGGATGGAAGCGAATATGCGAGTCCCAGGTTCTTGTTGTAAAGAAGATGAACACCCGATCTCTGGGACAGTAGGTGTATTGGTCTGGACCTCCATCAATTCGGCCTCCCAATTCCATGCCGACATCCGAGAAAAAGTTGTCCGACCGGATCAGATTATGGTGTCCTTTGACATGGTTTCATTATTCACGTCCATCCCACCGGACCTGGCACGCAACGTTCTTCGTAAATGACTCGAAGAGAACTACGACGAAACTAACAGACCCCTAAAAATCCACCACTTACCGCAGCTGTTTACTTTCTGCCAGCAAACCTTCTTCGCCTTCAATGGCAGAACATACGAGCAGATCAAAGGAACGCCGATGTGTTCGCCAATATCCGGTCTGGTTGCATAATTTGTCCTGCAGATACTGAAAAAAGTCGCCTTTGGCCACTATGAACCTGCATTTTGGCGTCGGTACGTGGACGACACGTTCGTCATAATTGAAAAGAGCAGACTGACCGACTTTCAAGACCTGCACAACGGCATCTTCCCGGACATTCAGTTCACAAGGGAAGAAGAGCATGCCAAACAGCTGACATTTCTGTACGTTCTCGTCACACGCATACCCAGCGGCGAACTCAACACCACGGTGTACAGAAAGGCAACTAACACGACTCAGATTCGAAACTACCACAGTAAGCACCCAATGGTGCATAAACGCAGCTGTGTTAGGACACTCTTTCAAAGGGTAAAAACGCACTGCAGTGAGCCAGAGGGACGAGTACGAGAACTTCGGCATCTTCGGGACAAACTGGCAAGGAATGAATACCCGAAGAGCTTCGTCAGCCGCAGCGTCCGCACGCACCCACGGTGAACAAACGGTGGAGAGCCGCCAACACTCAGGCACTCTCTACCATATATAAAGAACGTGTCCGAAGCGATGCCACGTATCGTTGGAGAGCTCGGCGTGGGTATCGCCTGCCGTCCGACAGCCACCATGTGCAACATAATCATGCGAGTGAAGGATCGCCTAGACGGGGGAGAACAATCGGACGTCGTCTATCAGATCCCATGTCGGGAGTGCCCTCGCCACTACACAGGACGGACCGGATGACGACTTAACTCACGAATAATGGAGCACAAACGGGCGGTCCGGAGAGGCGACACGTTGTCTCAGGTTGCCAGTCACACCCTGGAGTAGGGCCACGAATTCAACTTCGCGAGCACGCGGATAGTAGCACGGGTCAGCAATAAGACAGCGCGAGAACTGTTGGAGGCCTGGGTGTCTGATACCAACTCTATCAACAGGCACCTTGACATACCCCCCCCCCTGCTATCACGCGCTCCGTTCCTGCGGCCAAGAGGCGAGACCCAATTGCCAGCCAGGGGTGCACGCAGTCGCGCCACCGTTAGACGGCGTTGGACTCAGCTTAGCGCGAATACCACCCTCTGCACTTATATCCCCCCTTTAATGGCTTGACTACAAAAACTGCTCATTTGATGTCACATTCTCAATGTCTCTGACGATGGCCTTCTGTACGCGGCCGAAAGCTAAGACTGATACACCTAATGTCCCAGAGATCAGTTATTCATCTTCTTTACATCTACATCATTGTTTACGCATTGCTATCGCGCGCACGTATCCAGTTGCCAAGATATGACTAGCTTTCGTAAGCATTCGTCTTCTTCCCCTTGAAGGTAAAGATAGACTGCCTTTTCAGACCTTTACAATGTGAATCTACGACTTCACTTGCTCTTGTGGGGCAGGTCATATTGGTCGAACAACTAAGTGTCTATCCAAGCGGATGCAAGAGCACCATCCTGCCTGGCCAAATCAGGGTGTGGAAAAGTCCATCTCTCGCGAAATTGTGTCCCACTTGGTTGACTGCAGCCGGCGGGTAGACGTCAACCAAGCATTCCGAGTCATATGTAAAGTGCCGGCAAGCCACTCCAAGTTCCTGCGACAGCGGATACCTGCGAAGGCAGAGGCGTTGGTCATACGGTTAGCCAATCCAACCTTGTGCTCGCATTAAGCGTTTACACAAGCGCTAGGGCTTCCTGGGCCACGGCGAACCCAGCACTCGTGCTCGCACCCGCCACGTCGCGTTAAAACGGGCACAGCTAATGGCCGGACACCTTCACCCTCCCCCTCCTTAAGCCATAAACAGCACTGGAATCTGAACCCTGACATCTAAACGCTCTTTATCCCTATCCCCCCTACCGACCTTAAGTGCCCGTTTAACTTTTGCTATTCTACATTCCTTATATCAGTGTACAGGGCTGATTATGAATAATAAGGATGATATGTGATGTGTTTAGGATATTCGTCCAAAACTTCCTATTGTACTTTCTTTCATAGACGTCCTTTGAGAGTACGTAAGCAATCCAGTTCACAATAACTAAAACTGCCTTTTACCTTTTCCCACACTTCTCGAACATAAATTTCCCCGCTGAGTTCTTTGCTTGGCGTCTAATCTGAAAACACACAAGTTGAGACCCTTTGAAAAACGCTGATAAAATTGTTTTCTATTACTGTAGTAATTAACGGTTGTGTGTTCTCGAAATATTTTGGTGGGACGCAAATGTCCTACTTGTAGTTATTATTAAAAGATCATTGAGAATTCAAGGAAATCATTGCAGCTTATAAACTATTTCCGAACTCGATGCCGGAATTGCCTAAGCGCTCCTCGGTTGCGTTTAAATGCAATTCGGCTCCTGATTGCAACAGTGAGTGATTTTTATTTTATGATTATTTTTGGCGGCAACAGGCCACATTCCTACTTTCTGCCGAATGTGGCTCGGTAAAAGTTTCTTGTGCGATTACATCAAGTTTGGAAAAAGTGTTAAACGCCATATATTCGCAGAAGCTGTGTATACTTATCGCACAAACGAGTTGACAGTCGTTTTGTATCGTTTTGAAGTCTCGCAGTTTTCTTGATGGGAGGCATAGCTTTTTGATCACAGTATGCGTAAGGTGAAGAGAAAGTTGGTAGCTTCAAGAAAATCGGGAAAGCAACCGAATGCTCCCTTTTATGATATGTGACGTGTATGTTATCAAACCTTACCACCTGTGACACTCAATTTTTTGTGTTGCCTACTAAAATTTTTGGGACGGCTGGCCTAGTTCGAACTGTGTTATACTGCACTCGGCGTCGGTGAGTATGCACAGTGTACAAATCTAAGGGACGGATAGCCTTGTTGCCCGAGGAGACACGTGAAGACCACATCTTAATTTAAGCAGCTATGATGTTGGATCCTCTGCGGTCAAGAGGGGATGTCCCTGCAGATCGAATTTATGACGTGCGTGCACGTTTTTCGCTAAGATGTGGTTTTATAGCCCCACCTGATGGACACCATACTGTCGGGGTTGGGGTCAGGATTAGGTGTTAGGATTAGGGGGTAAGGGTTGGGGCTAGGACTAGGGGTTGATTTTAGGGGTTCTAGTTAGTGTAAGGCGTTAGGTCGACTATTTCTCAACCCCTCAAAGTACAACCGCGCATTCCCAATAGCTTTTCTTTTGCATACAACTACTTGACCTTGTCCCCTGTGCGCTCCTCGGCCCCACGTGTAAAAAACCCCTATTACCACCGATCCCGTATTACAGGGGGCTGGGGTTTGTTTACTTCAGGTGGGGCTACATAACTACATCCTCATAGATATTTTGGCAGATTTTCAATAATTTATATTGACCCAACTGTGAAAACTAGGCGCCTCTGCCAAAATATCGATGAAGTACGTGAGCCTGGTAGTCATCTGGTGAATTCTAGGTGAATTACTTAGGAAATCCTGCTTGGGTAGTAAACTTACCGTATCAGATTTGGTGGATTCCAGACGTTGCAGTAAGTTGGGCGGGTACTTTGACCCAAATGTGATTAAACTCGCGTCGTCCGGCGAGGCCTTGTAGCTCAAGTGGTTAGAGGGTTGGCTGTGCTAAAGCCTTCCACTTACTGTTTGGGTTCGAATCCGTCCGAGACACCGAGTTTTTCACAGCTTGGGCAATATAAATAACCACATTTGACCCGTTTTTGTTAATAGAATTCGCTTTTTTAATCAGTGACGGGTGTTTATGCGGTCGAGTAATTAGAGCCACCGTTAAACAAGCTCCTCTACTGACAGCTAATTATGACAGCGGTGACCACAATTCGGCTGAAACCGACCTTAGCAACCGACTAAAATTATAGTTCCCTTTTCGACATTTGCAGGATGTTGGCGGGAGAAACTGACTGGCTGGAGGAAAAAAGAGAACAAATAAAATGGGACTTAGTGGGCAGTTCTTTGGTTGAGACGGAGAGGCTACTGCTTCGGCATCGCAACTTCGCTAAGGAGGTCGAAATCCGCAAGCTTCGAAGTCGGCCAGTTATTGCGGTAAGTTGCTTTCTGTTTCTTACCCTGTTTATCCAAATATAATGTGAGCACGTCTTGTATCAGTATTGTTAACACTTTCCAAGATAGCAGCTTGCCAGCCAGTGGTCAGCTGGATTAGGGATATCTAAATCCGCATCTGGATCGGTCGCTGCTAAGGTGTAAAACGATGGTCACAATCTCGGCGGCAGTGAGCTCTTCTCTACAGTCGTGGACTCACCAGTGATAATCCATCAAAAAATCATAAAATGCGATGCTGTGGTCTTACAGCATACGTGAGGGTTGTTACTGCAGAGGCTGCAATCAGTCGGTACCAGATTTAACATGGCAAGTCCGCTGATCTCCCAGTATTAGTTCTTTTTAACGGTTCCAGGCCAAACTTGATAATATGCCGGTCAGAGGCAAAAGTACGAGTCTAGACCCGCAGGTTCGGGTTTTGGACACGCATTTAGTAGACTATACACTTGCTTATTGACGTGCGAGGATTAACGTCGGCTGACATTGTGCAGTAGATGTGCTAACTCATGAAATGTTGACCGAAATTCCGCTATGCGTCTTCAACTCGAAAAGACTACCTAAGTAGGATAGTAATATTAACCAACTTGCAGCATAACCCCATGGTAAATTAGTTACTCCAGAATGCCGGCTTTTGAACAAACCACTTCTTGGTCACCTTCAACAATTACACTCGCTAAACAAGGACTACGTAAGCAGCATGAAATTTTCTCATTGGTTTTTAATGCCTGTTTTAAATTCAAATATATTTCATTGAAAGCACGTATAAAAATATTCACTTCCTTACTCATTTGGTAGCGAATTAAATCCTCTCTCAATTGTATACTTGGAGGAAGTGTATTTTTTGGTTGTAAACAGTTTTTAATTGCAAGATTTTTAAGAGCGTAAAATGCCCGTTCGTGAAACATCGTGGCTTGCATTTACTAGTGTTTCTTATAAATTTTACAATATGACTTGTGTCTACTGCAAAATATTATGAACCCAACGCGGCCACCTCTTGCGTACCCGGAAAATATTCAGCTTGTAGATTGAAAATCCGGAATGCAAGTGCGACGGCGTGCCGGGTTCAAAATTATTCGGGAATCGGAAAAGTTTTTAAACCGAATTATACCCCTCCTTCAAATACAAAATGTAAAGAAGACGTAGTTCTCCACCAAATGAGTGAATAACTGAATACTTTTGTGCGTGTTTTCCATGGAATATATTTCAATTTATAGGGGCATAAAAATCAATAAGAAAATTGCATACTATTTAAGTATTCGTTGCTTACCGTGTGCCGTTTTTGCATGCGGCCGAAAAGAAGTTCGTTCAAAGTCGGCATTCTTCAGTAACTAATTTATTCCGGGATTATGCCTCATCGATTCGAAAACGCATTGAAATATTTTGGTTAACATCTTGAGTTAGCACGCTCACTGTACGTCATAATGGGAATGGTATCATCATGTGCAGTTATGCAGGATGTCATTCGGGAACACTTTAAAAAACTCGTGCGCTTCTCCCTCAACGCATGATGTCACATTGCGATGTTATATCGTCAAAAGACTAGGTTAACACATGAGAATATGGACACCAATCCTGCTACAGGTGGCCTTATACTGAATTTCGAGAGGGTGACGGTTAGACTTATGAGGGGTTAATTTTAATGATTAGAGCCAGGTGGGCCGAGATCAAATTTAGAACACGCGAAAAGGTACCTCGTGGAATTCAGCGCACAGTCACCTCTCGAGGGCTTCTTATTTAAGTGTCAAAAGGCGATTGATCACGCTTCCTCCTTATTACCCCTTCAAAGCAAGCAACTGCTGACTGATTTGATCACAGGTGCCCCTAGCGATCTCTTGGGCGCAGAACAAGCAAATAGTAGGTCATGGTAGTCCTAGACGAGGGATGTGTAACTGACGAGGACAAACGAATCAAAAACCAGGCATTATAGTTTATTCAAGTGAATAATTTCAGAAATTACTCAGTGCAGGACTTGGAGGTAAATCTCCGGGACATGGCTTTTTAGGGTCAGAACCGAAAGTTAAATGAACATTCGAGTCGAAGATAATCAACTTCTGCGGAATAACCACGTAATGCCCAATTTACAAACAAGTAATACTACGAGTAGTGCGAAATTCATAGATACTTGCTAAAGGCCCAGACACGTGTTCATATACCAGAAACCGCATAGAGAACGCTGGCCGTCCCACTGAAGAGCCGAAGGTCTTGCAGCTGTGTTACGCAGCGGCAGAATATCGGCAAAACACGAGTCTGGGCTTTTGGCAAGTATCTACGTCGGGAGTACGGTATAATGCCCTTACCATATGGATTTACTACTACTCGTAGTACTACTTGTTTGTAGAATGGGCATTACGTGGTTATTCCGCAGTGGTTGATTATCTTCGACTCGAATGTCCATTGAACTTTCGGTTCTGACCCTAAAAAGTCATGTCCCGGAGATTTAACTCCAAGTCCTGCACTGAGTAATTTCTGAAATTATTCGCTCGATTATTCTCTGGAGTTCATATCACCAGAAACCGCTAGAGAACGCTGGGGGTTCCACTGAAGAGCCAAACCTCTCGCAGCTGTGTCACGTAGCGGCCGAATATCGGCAAAAAACGTGTCTGGGCTTTTAACACGTATCTATGTCGGGAGAACGATATACTACTGTTACCATTACAGTTTATCCCATGGCAATCGGTAATGCTTCCCAGGCTTTGTACTCCTCCTCCTCCTCCTCCTCCTCCTCCTCCTCCTCCTCCTCCTCCATGTCTGCGCTATCAAGATCTCCAGCCTATATATACGCCCCTTTAACAAGTGCGCGGATTCAATGTCGTAGAGCTCAGTGAATGACACTCGTATGCAGCGCTTACTTTCCTTTTAGAGTTCGTCAAGTATTTGGACAACTCAAAGAGCAAATTCACATATTTTCATCTAAAGATTTTCTGAAGTGAGCCTTTGTGAAAGAAGTAACCCGTTCGCTCAGCACAGTTGACTCGTTTATCGGAGAACTGGTTAACATCTTGCACTGGTTGCAAAATTAGGTCATTTCAAGTAGTAATTCGTAGAAAGAGGTACAACCATGATAGCCGGCTTGCAAGAGATTATATTCTGGAGGTCGTCAGAGGCCAACGTGTCATTTGTGTCTCCTTCTGCATTGACGGCTCCGTTAAAACTTAGGTTTCCACAAATTTGACCCAGGGTTCATTTGGTTGGTTTAGGAACAAGAGTCTTACTTCTGAGCTGTGGAACCACTTGACAGCGTTAGCGATTAAGCACTTTGTAAGTCACGTGGAGGGCTTATCGGCGGTACGGAACCTAAAATACCGCGCTCTCCATACATGAACATTGAAGTCAGCTGCGTCCTTGAAAATCTCCTAATGTCCTCTTTTTTAGTGATTTCAATAACCTGCCTTATCTAAAAAGTGTACATGATGACTGAGTGCTGATTGTTCTAAAGAAATTGAACCTTAACAGACTACTGTGCCAAAACAATTCCATCATTATCTCACAAAAACCATGAGTTCCTGCCTAACGCGACTTATATGTAACTTGACAGATGGGCTTTAAAGCTCAGCGGCTCATTACGGTTAAAAAGGTTCGGATCTTTTCAGTGGATTATTCCGCTGCTCAGCGACTCCAAACCGTTTACTGAGAAACCTTTTACACTTCCTTACGTGATATCTTCCTAAACTTACACAAAAGTTCTCATAAATTGTCCGCCACTTCGTTGAGAAGGCTAAACTATACGATTTTCAAGCTATATGCGAGAGCACACGCTAGATAGCTCATACTGAAATTATTTTTCGGAGCATTGTGAATAAATGCTAGCGATTCTGGCCCCAGTAGAAGAGGATCACAGACATGCTCTTTCGAGAAAAGACAATAAAGTCATTGAGAAGAAAAACGCTGCTTGCGGCAGCTGTTTTTTCCCCTCAAAAAAAACGATCCGCCTAATCTCATTATGGTCCGCTGTAATCTATTGTAAGAGCCTTTTGAACGGCCACTTTGTTTTTGAGATACTGCTCTGAGCAGGATGAACGTCAAAGTCGGAAGTGCAGGAATTTAACCTTAAGTTGTAGGCAAAAATCCAGAGGCTGCGTTGGCCAAGCGTGCTGAAGTGTTCGAATGCAATAGCACTGCACTGGCAGGACTTGCGTCTTGCGAAAGGTGTCTCGACCGAGACTGACATGTAGATTCCTTGCGCAAACCACTCCGAATATACACGAGAAAATTGGCGAACGCTTCCCTACATTAAAAATGTGTCTGAACTCGTTGAAAGACACCTGAGGAAGCACCAAATACAAGTGGCTCACAAACCGACTACCACACTACGCAATCAGCTTGTACACCCTAAGGATAGGACTGGCTATTTGGATAAGAAAGAGGTAGTCTATAAGATTCCATGTGGCACTTGTAATGCAGTGTATTGTGGTCAAACCGGAAAATCCGCCTCTACACGCCTACATAAACACCAATTGGCAGTGAAGAGGCGGAACCACTTATCCCAAGTCGCCATGCATACTCTTGAAACTGGGCACAAATTCGCTTGGGATAAAACACGCATTGTCGGTTCCTGCCCATATAAGAAAGGCCGATAATTCCTAGAGACCATTCACTCTGATGATTCATGCACCAATCGACGCATCGACCTTGATACCATGTACAAAAGTCTCAAAGAAAAATGGAAAAGGTAATAGTCAATCAAGACGTGACATCAGCCCAAAGCATTAACCCATCCTCAGTCATGACAGAGCAATATCGATTTTTTCGGCATTGTTTAAATTTTGAGTGTTTCTTCACACTTACTACACGTCTGAAGACGAGCTGGGGAACCAGACTCGAAAAGTTACGAAATAAAGTTTTTTCATTTTCCCAAAGGACTCATTCTTCTTCGAATTATGTTTCTTGGGATACCCATCTTCCAGTACATACGAGAAATGTGTATCAGAGGAACAGCGTGGTTCGCGTTTCCGAGGGTTCGGGCGGTTCTCCATTATTAAAGCGTTTTGTACAAAAATCGACCATAATTTTGAGCAAACGCCTCTGGGCTGATTGTTTTTTCCTCTTTCGTTGCTCTGACCCTCTGGTCGTTGTTTGTAAATCATGGCGGCTTTCTGCGTTGGGGGTCGTTACTCCGATGAGGAACGGTTACACCTGTGCTCCCTTTTCAAGTGATGAGCCCAATGGACTATATATTTGTTTGGTATTTTTATGCTTCCTGTGATTGTCTTGTCCTGACCATGGCGTATGTAGTGACGTAGGACTTTATAAACCGCAGGAAGGTCTAAATGTCTGTTGATGGAGTCAGCATCTGAGTAGAAAGCCGCTTGCGTAAAATTCTTGTAGATTTTTGCCCGACACGTTTTGACAAAGGAAAGCCAGCCAGATCCGCCAAGATGTTAGCCAGCTACTTATGTAGTCCGGTAAACCCTACCCATTTCTCAACCCATTGATCCGAATCTATTACGTTTACTAATCTTATCTGCATTTACCGTCCAGCACTCTATAAGTTTGTAACTTAACTTTCTTAAAACGGCAAAACAGATGACCTTGTCTAATAACAGACACAAGACGACAGAGTAGCACCGGCTCTTCTTTTGTGACCCCTTTGGAATCTAACGCTAGTAACTGCATTCCGCTGGAGTGCCACATTTCGTCCTTTCCATGTAGAGTGGAGTGATTTTGTTAAAGAAATGACTAAAAAAGCCCTGGGATACAGACCCAATTTTCTTGGGATATTTGTCCTTAAAACAAATGATATTAGCGAGAATAACATTCTGAACGCCCATTCTTATGACATATCGTCTAAGATTCGCTTTTTAACTAATACTGATATTTCTAGATGTACGTAAAGGTGGATTAGATTCACTTCCATCGTCGTAGGCGCAAGGCCTGTGCAAGAGGCATTATGTATTTCGTAATTTGTGGACGAATGACGGTTTGTGTGGAATCAGAGTAAAATGAAAGCACATGTGTAGCACAACCTCAAGAGAACAATGATATCGCGGCCTTCAAATGTTCAGAAAAATCTCGTCGGTATTCCATGATATAGAGGCGTATATCTTCTTAAATCTGTAGATCTTTTTGTGCATTTAGTCAGTGGACTGAGAAGGTGGGATGTTTACTCTTGCTTGCTATCGTTTGATACAATATTGGGCGTCCCTTTATGAAAGTATGAACACAGTTCACAGCAAGCATTGCCGAAACTGAAAAACGGGTATTAATCAAAACTAAGGGAGGGGTTCGAAAAATACCTAAACTTATCTACCATTAAGGACATGTTCACAGTTGAATTTCACAGAAAAGTCGATGGTCAACATAAACACCATGATATTCTTCGATGCCGTATACGATGATGGATCCAAATATGAATCGGGAACAGCAGCCCTCACCGATCGCGTTCTTACCGTTCCGATAATGCTATTTTTGACAACATATAAAGTAGCTAGCCATATGGGATAGCTTTTTTGTTTTATTCGCTTTTTAATGGTTAGTACCTTAGGGGAAGTTGTGGCAGATTTAGATAGCTAACGCCAACGTGAAAATAGCTGTGGCAATTGCACAAAATCAAGTCGCGATTTCCCCCAAAAATCACTTTCTCTGTAGTGCTACAATTTTAAGCAATTTAGATTACTTCCTTTTGGCTCGTTAACTTTCATATAATTGTAATGCAAAATCCAAGGCATTTTCCAAGGCGCATCTGCAACTTACCAGTGGCCAGATTCCTCATTTTAATCATTTTACAGGTGAAATTTAATCGTCCAATTATCTGAATGGTTGAACAGTCGGTGGTTGCAGTTGAGAAGTGCTCACTGACAAGTACAAACATATTCCGACACCCTACAGCAGCGGCAATGCTCCCTAGAGGATATAAAGCCGAAACAGTTTTTTGTGACTCAGGCGGCATGCGTTTATGCACCTGGGAGTCAGAAGACACACCATCGAACATCTCATGTGTTGATAACAATCTACACCATGATAAGTGCATTGGATAGCTAACGTAAGCAGGCAGGGGAAGAGGGACAAGGGTAGGAGTTGGAGTTAGCGTCGCCTCTGGTCCCCCCACAACGCGGGATGCGTGGCTGCTGCGTTGGGGGGCCAGACAGCACTCCTTCGGTAGGCAAGGCTGAGTTCGCGCGAGCCCAAAACTACCGCCGTACATGCGTGCGATGGCACTACTTAGACGTAGGTCTCCACTTCGCGACAGCCGCTGCGTCCAATCCTATTATCTGTTGATTGGCAGGCCTAAACAGCCAGCTTGGAGAAGAAAGAGCCGGTGAGACAGACAGTTGGGAATCCGTCTTCAGGCATCAATGCCGCACTCCTCATCCGGTCTGTTCCACTCAAACACACTATGAGTCGTGCTGTGATAGGTTGCAAACTGTCATAATAAGTTAGCCTCCCCCCCCCCCAGGACCGGGAGTCATACTAAAATGATATATTCTCAGGAGGCTTTTTATGACACTCAAAGGCGCATGGTGCATTTGGTGCAGGGAGGGGTTGGGTGAGTGGTCAGCGTAGACGGACTGTTTAGATTTCCCGGCTGTTGCGTCTTCAACAATCTCCGGTCACTAGAATGAGTGAGGGAAGAAGGATAGCGTGGTAGGTGCAGCGAAAGTCTGTCCCAGTGTAAAGTAATTCGCCCGCAAATCGCCCATACTACAGCCGCTCTGTGGGGTGCACGATGGATGCGATCGATTGCGACGGTCGATCTGCAGTTTGCTTTACACGCGGCGACGGAGCATAGGGCGCCCAAACCCTTTACATTAGCGACCGTGCTAGAAAGAGCCTAAAAACAAAATGTAGGATGATGCCGCGCGAGATTTACCGCAGAGCTCTTTGTCTGATGGACTGATGTTACACTAGGATCCTATAAGACATTATAATTCTTCCATGTACCGTAAAAAAAAACTTAGACATCCGTTTTAAGAAAAATATTCATAAAAAACAAGACTGCTAACTCTTTTTTAACTACTTCTTGAGCTCATCTACTGATTTGTAACACTCCAAAACCTACAAAAATTCCCTTATTGCAATCGAAGAGTCAGTTAACGAACATATGTTTTCGGCAACTCATTATCAAGCCGATACATTTACATGGGTAATGATCATTCTAATTCTACACAGGATATGCGTCTCAGGGGCAGCGTTAATCTGACTCCATGTTCCCATGCCGCCCGCATGACGGAGTCAGCGTGTTGAGGATGGTGGAGTTGAGGTGGGAGGGGTGGGGAAGGAGAGGCGTTCCGGTTAGATTGTAAGTGCTGTGAGTGCGTGCGACTGCTTTCAGGGCGTCGGGTCGGCGTGCGATCACCGTCTGGAGTCGGCCAGGGCAGATAGACTGTTTGTGTCAGCGTCTTCTGACAGCAGAGTGCTGAATTCGCTAGTCGAATGGCCACTGCTTCGGCTGTGGCTAACACCCGTTTGCGCAGGCCTTTAGAGTAGTGTGGCGGTGCCAAGTAGATAATTTTAAAGGCTTCTTTAGCGTCAGCTTGGTGGTTCGTATCGATTAGATGCGCGAGAATTAAATTAATGTAGGCTTTCTAAGTCGTTTTCATCTAGGACATTTTTGAAATGATCACTCTATTCTCAGCTTGCTTATTAATGTTCATTTAAAACATACAGAATTATTCTATGAACATTTCAGTTAACCCTACTCACACGTGAGCAAGTCAACGGTCCCGTAGTCTTCGAGCACATGACAACAAGTCTTCCGTACAGAAAGTCCAACTGACAGCCATTAGCGCTGCCGAGTTAATTAAAATTTGATCAAATAAGTTGCTGTAAAAGCCGTCGAGATGGCCGTTAATTAAGTGAGTCTGATAGTCATCTGGCAGATTTTGGATGGATTGCGTTGAAACTCCGAACTGGGTTGTTAGCTTTATGTGACAGAATCGCAGGCGCTAAACTTTGCAGTAGGTATGATGAGCAACTTTTATCGATGGTACGAATATCACCGAGGCCGCCAGATCTCTCACAATTGGGTCGGTCGTCCTATTTTAATTTTCTAAAATGACATATTGAATATTAAAGTATGTCAAAGGCACTAGGAACTTCTCCATAAAGTCAGTTTGAGTTGGGGCATTTTATTTTCAGAAAATAAATTAAACGCGGTTAGTTAAAGAAGGCAAATTTCCGTAAAATGATCGTCTTGCGGGAGTGAATATTTTCTTGAGAAACTACTGCATGCAATTATGCAGGCGTCGATGGGAACTTGGATTCTAGTTTCTGTTTTTAAATCCCACACAAGTTGCCGTTCATAGCTAAGGATACGATTAAAACGTTCAGTCAATGTTCCACGTTGCAGACATATGTGACTTTAACCAAGTAAAACATAAAATCACTAATATGGTCTATGTACGACCATTGTAATTAAGCAATTGTTCCCGAAAAGGGAATGCGGAGACTTCTTTAGACCGCCAAATATGCAGTACAGCGTTCAACAGTTTCATCCGTTGAATGTGTATTCTAAAAAGAAACGGGTCAAATAAGGTTATATAGCCGCATCTGATGTTAACAAATCGCAGCAACCTGTTTTACGGGACCGGTGGCAATAGGGGTTTCTGTGAGTGGGGCCGACGAACGCACAGGCGACGAGGTCAAGTAGTTGTATGCAAAATAAAAGCTATTGGAATGCGCGATTGCACTCTGGTTGGTTGAGAAATAGTTGCCCTAACCCCTGAATCTAACCCTCAGCCATAGTCCCTAACCCTGACCCCTAACCGTAACCGTAACCCCCAGTAGTACTGTGTCCATCAGGTTCGACTACATAACCACGTCTTACGAAAAAGCTAAATAATGCAAAATTAAACACTGCCAGCCTTGTAAAACGACTTCCGGGTGGTTTTGACCATGACAGTTGAAGATACCAGACAGCAGATCGGTTGCCGGCAAGAGTTCCTGTCTAAAGGTCTCTCATTTAGGTGGTTCATAAGAGATAATTGCCTTGAACAGGGCGAAGACGAATGTTCCAAATCCCAGTAAACCCAGGGACTAAGAAAGTCCATGTTTTGCCGATAAATGTGAATGTGGACTATGTGGGACAAACTTAATTCCTAAGTGTAGTTCCGAGTAGACAAGTGGCGCGCCAGTTCGCATTCCTAAACCATGTACGCACATACGCGTAGTTTTCAAAATTTACAGCTCCAATGCTTTCAACCTAGATGGACGTCCTTATCTGATAGTTTAAGCAAGCCTCAACGGGACGAGCATAGTTTTAATGCTCTTTCCAGTGTTCCACTCACTCCTTCCTGTATCCGAGGAATCATCAATGGAAAGGAAATGTTCCCTGTCTACACTAAATATACTATTAGGACTAGCTAAAGTATCTGAAGTAAACGTCAGGAAATCAGACTTTACGGGAATGCATTGGTTAAAAACGGTCCCTGTTTAAATGGACAAAATACTTCAGATGAATAAACTACAAACCATCGTAAAATTGGCTGAATCTGATTGCTGACCATAACGTGTTAACGTATATATAAGTAGAATTTGTTTGTCATATATACTAGCCAGAAACCGATCAATTTTCTAATTGTTTTGCCTTCTAAACGCGTCGATACAAGTGGTTGCTTAAATGTAAAGCTATTATTTTCAGCATTGCCATTTGTCGCAAATATTAGTATTTTATGTGTTATTTTGGTTTTATTCATTTTTAAATCTAAATCTTATTTTACCCACAAAAGCGGGGATGCTGTAGTCGCCATTAAGAAGGCACTGTTTGACAGAATGTCCTCGTATATAATTCTCTTTATTGATGAAGGAAGTTGCGGATATTATGAATAATAGCTTATCTCTGAAGATCTTAGAGAGTGAACTGATCCATGGTGTTAATCAATTAAAAAGCACGAGTTAGGTTCATACGCTTGAAACTTAAGTGGTCGTCTTGCCTTTTCAAACTGCTGCTTGTCCTGTCTTTGTGATTTCTGTTAAAACATGCGCCGTATTCTTATCGCTTTTAAATCATAAACACTTCCTCCGAATTGTTTTTGATAAAAGTTAACGCGTTTTTAATATCAGCATCTGGATAAAGAATACCATAAACTACTGATTAACCTGGGCACCGGCGCCATGGTACTTATTTCACCGGACATTTATGTCATTCACTGAGGGATATTTGCCAGTTTTTCACTTTCCACAGAATCATAAGATAGATAATTTGGATACTGTAGGTAATAAGATCAAACAAGATAGATACAGTTGTATTTCCTGTAAAGGAAGCACACTTTAACCTACTTACTGACCTTGATTTTATGAGAATTGGCTTTTTTTTGAAGTTTGTGTCTTACGAAAGTATGTATTCCGAGTTGATGCTAACTGTGAGACCTTTAATGACTTGCGCAGTCGCTTATCTGTCGATTTGTAAACGCCGTTCTGGAAATATACATCATTTGGATCTCCTTTAATATTAATGTTCTTCACAAGCCAAATACAGTAGGTGGGCTAGCTTATGAAATGTCAACCGGAATTCCGAAATGCGTTTCCATTTCGAAAAGATTAATTAAGTAGGATTGCAAGACTGATCATCGTTAAGCATGATTCTATAATAATTCAGTTACCTCAAAATTCCCGCTTTCGAAAGGACTCCTTTTCGGCTGCATGCAAAAACTGTACTCTGCAAAAACTGTACTCTGCAAAAAATGACTACATAAGTAGCATGCTTTTTTCTCATCGAGTTTCGATGACCTTAAAACTCAATTACATTTCATGGAAAGCATGCACAAAATACTCATTCTCTTGTTCACTTGGTAGAAAATGACGTCTTTTTTCAATTTTACACTCGAAGGAGGGGTATACTTTGGTCTTAAAAGTTTTCTGATTGTGAGAATTTTTGACACCGTGAAATGATTGTTCATAATACATAGCGTCTGTGTACTTACCAATGTGGCTTGTAAAGTTAACAGTATGGCTCAAATCCACTTCCAAATTCAAAGAGCCCTATATGGGCTACTCCCAGGGGGATATCAGTTTGTATGTCAGACTCTCAAGCCTGTACATAACACAAATTACTAACTTAATTCTAGACCTAATCATAACAGTTAGGTCACTCTTCCCTGAAATTACCGCAAGGCTTCCCATCCCCTTTTTCTACCAATTACAGTTAGAAAAGGCGAAGAACATTATTTTCGGTTGCGATCCGGTAGGCATTTAATGTTTTAAAGGAAATTATTGTCTGCGCATACTATCGGAGACCGAGAAGTAGCTTTTAAAATAACGAAAACGGAATATTGCATAAATAGTCGCATGCTTTTGAGTTTAACGTGCGCAGACGATAGGAACTTAAGCACTAGTTACCGGATGAATATGCTGCCCGATAATCAATCTTACCATCTCGATAAAACCGCATTTCCTTTTAAAAGCGCATTTTTGTTTTATAAAACATACGGACTACCTCACGTCCAATTTCTTCGTCATTATGTATGTATGTATCAGCAAATTTTTATTATCAGTATAGATATATTCATCAAACTGCTCCAAAGAACAAGCACACAAGTTAGTTTAAAAAATTATCAGATCAGTAAAGGACCTAATTCTTGTTTAAAAAGAGGCGTATCAAACAACACTTTAGAATCATAGGGTTTCAGCTTTGTCAGAGAAATTACCAAATGACGTATGAAGAGTACCCATTTTTTTCTACGCTCTCTTTCTTAAGTATGGGTGGTGCGATTTTTACTAGGTATGGTCTTTACTTTTAATGGCTTCGACGATTCTATAGACTTCAAAATAGGTGTTAATTCCGACACACCTTTCTCCAGCCCCTTTTTCAGCGACAAAAGCGAATGTCATTCCCTCTATTAAAGTTTTAAAAAATGTCAGATGTTTTAGAACCAAACAGGTTTTTTGAATCTAAACAACCTTAAGTCGGATGCGACACAGTTGGTCCGTCCAGCCTTATATAAGAACGCAGGTTAACTGATGCCACCTAAACTGGCAGATTTAGAAACATAATTTTGACGCCAAACTATGTAGATATCATATCACACTTTGCAGGGCTCTAGCGTAACTCTTCATATGTTTGGAAAGACTGTCACCCTTGTGAACCGCATCCAATTATGCGTCAACTGCGTTCCCCTATATACGACAGAATTTATTTCACTTCTGCATTTTGGCCTGTTTGCTTCAGCCGACCAAAGCCATTTTAAAAGTCAAAGACTTGATATTTTCAGAGAAAACATCACGAAACTATGGTAGGTGCCACAGATGAAACGAGTGGACTAAGGGGCGCCAGGGATAGGGAACATTCATTAAATATTCAACAGCTGAAATTCAATTTATGCGACTGCCGGGAACGTTATTCTAGTGGTCACTGGAATTTAGATTCCATCTTTTTAAAAAAGGCCTTAGAAGTTTGCCGGACTTGCGTTCATGTTTTTGTATTTGGTTTTTACCGCAGGCAGAAAGTCCCGTTTGGTTTTATATCAATATCTAGAAGATTAAAAAATGCATATCACTGCCAAGGTTTCTAGTTACAATGCAGCCCTTTCAGCGGAAACGATGCATTTAAACAAAATACTAGTTCAGTAATTAGCGGCATATAACGTGCGGGCATTTGGCTGGGTTTTCTTTAAAACACCGTCTATGAAGGTTGTTAAATATCACCAATTACTTTTTACATCCTTTGATGAATTTTGTCACTGGTGTTTCTGCCGTCTACTTCTTACAAACGCGTTTAAGTCGAACATATATTCTACAATTTGGGTCATATTTACAAAAGACAGTGGAAGAACGATAGGAGATGAATTCGTCGGAATATAGATAGCTGTATACACGCAGATCCTAGGTGAGCATGCCTCTTGCATTCTTAGAGCCTAAGGGAAATCTAAAAACACAAATAGTCTTTTAATTGTCAACATTTGTCAGACGTTTTCGGACCAAAACGCTTTTCAATTGCAAATGACTTGATCACAACCTACAGCCGGTGACCGATCTTAAGAAATGTTGGCCGAAATTCTAAAATGTGTTTTTTATAAGAAGGGATCACATAAGTGGGGCTGTAATATTGGTTATCTCGTAGCAGAATCCGTGATAATTCAAACACGCTGTGATGGTGGCATTTGAATGCACTTCTTTTTAGCCAGATGAAATCTGCGCTCGCCAAAAATTATTTAAGTAGCATGTATTTCCTACACTGATTTTGTAAAAAAACACAGTTAACATGATATTTGTTGCACTCGTCTGGTAGCAAATTGTGTTTTCTCTAAAATCGGTGCTTGATGAAACGGTAGCCTTTGGTTTATAAACGGTTTTCAATTTTCGAAAAATTTCAACCTTGACCCGCCATTGCATCTTCGATCACAGTCATCAGTCTACAAGCTGAACACTTTTCATCCGAAAAACGGGGCTTACAAAGTGCTGCAGTAAATGTGACCTATCTTATAAACTTAACGGAGAGTATTATTAAACAGACATATGTAATGGAATTCGAGTGGACACCGCACAGTCTTAAAAAAGCCCACAGCTAAAAACTTTTTTAAAACTAAAACATATACTTTCATCGAGTATAAATTTTAAATAAGACATGATTTGCCTCCTGGCGAATACATGAAATAATATTTTACGTCTGTTTTCTAGGAAATATACTTTAACTTACAAGGGCATCGAGGATCAATATGGAAAATGCATACAAATTAAGTAGTCACTTTTGTCGGCTGCGTTTTTTTATCGGCGAAAACAGGAATTAATTCGAGAGTCGACACACTGGCGTGCCTGGAATATTACGGGAGTGTGTCCGCAATAATTAGTAGTACAGCCCCACTTATGTAATCCTGCCTAATAGAAAACACATTTCAGAAGTTTAGTTAGCATTTTTATATGATTGGTCGCTGATGATTATTGTTTGAAAGGCATACAGCAGAAAAGGTGACCCCACTTTGGAGGCCATAAACAATCAGCAGAACTAGTAATCATTATTTTGTCAGCTATCTCCGAGGGTCTTCTAAGCCTCTCGACGAAAGGCCCAGACTCAGTAGTTAATGGGTAAAAGTGTTCCTGTATTCAGTTGACTTCAATTGACTTCTCTGAATCTAGAAGCATTGTTAAGCCTTTCGTAAAGTTTACATGTTTGTCCGCAATTGCTTGACGTAGACTCGTTTTTGCCAATAAGCGGATTTGGAGCATTTTGTCTTCCGTACAAATCTGAAGCAAGCTTGCAAGACGGAATTTATTGGTAGCACAAGTTTTGCGACGGCTCGTCAGCAAATACATGATATCCTTGGATGTAGAATCTCTTTTTCCTAGCGTACCACTGTATAAAACAATAGACATCATATGTACCCATGCGTCTGAAACTCATCTGTCACCTGGAACACTATGGGATGCATTAAAATTGTGTGACCGTGAAAAGTCGTCTCGGCCCTACCTTTGCTGATATCTAGAAGAAAAAGCGTCCGCTAACTTGAACATGCTACCAGTCTACAAAAGAAACGTGGATGATGTTTTCGCTATTTGTCAAGACACTAAAGGAGCTGACGAATTGTTTACTATTATGAATAAACTACACCCTTAGATTAAAATTACAATGGAGAATGAACAAGACAATCAAATATCCTTCCTAAGCGCTCTTATGTTAGGACAGGATGATGGTTCCATAGAACGTTTCGTTTTCCAGGAGAATACTTGGAAAGGGCAATACTTACAGTTCTTGAGTTTTGTACACATACAATGGAAACGCAACTTGGTATACCCTCTTTTCCAAAGAGCTACGAACATTTGATCCAACGTTACAGTAAATGCAGAAATTTTACGCCTTTTAAAAACTGCTCAAGAGTGGATATTATGCACGCTAAATCTACATGTACAACAACTATACACAGAAAAAGTTGGCAGAACATTCAGTTCCGAAACAAGCCTGTTTCATATATTTGCCCTTTCATGGAGACAGTTTTTTAAATACTGGAAGAATAGTATTATTGACAAAGACAAGGGTGACTGAATCGGCCATTTCTGGCTTATTAACCGTCGTCGGCCGGTCATACCCAGTCCTAAAGTGCGAAACACAGGGAACGCGATCTCTCGAACTGTTAGTTAGACGTCCAACGCCCCTGGTCACTGAGCTATGGGCTCGTTGTCTTGTCTCGAGCCCATAAAAAACAACGGGACGAGTGAGTCCTGTAGAAACGATCAGTGAACACTCCTCTACCATTTTATATTCCCGGTCGCAACCGATAGGACAACGAGCCCGTGACTCAGTGGTTAGAGGCGTTGGACTTCTAACTAACAGGTTGTCAGTTCGGGCCCCAGGTGTTCCACACCTCGGGGTTGGCTCTGACTAGCTGTCGACGTTTAGCAAGCCAGAAATGGCCATTCCAGTCTCCCTTGTCTTTATCGGTAATACCATTCTGCCTATACCCTGTGCCGCTGTGCGGCTGTTGGTTGGGCTAGAGAGAGAAGCCCTTAGGCACAAGAGGACGAGTGAGTTCCGTAAAAACGATCGTTGGGCTCTCTTCCATTATTTTAAATGCTACCAAATGACAGCTGATTTACACTATTGAAAGGATATACGGTGTGGCCGAGCTTGTATTATTCTGTCCTGTCAGGCCTCTTCCTATTCCACGGGCGAAGGACGCCTTGCTAATGCACTCTACTTCAAATTGAGTTCATGAATTCCCATGTGGTTGCGGATGCAAGTACATTGGGCGGACGCAAAGGCAGTTGGCAGCCAGGTTTATTGAGCCCTAGGCCAGATGGCTTCTAAAGCAAGAAAACAGAATTCCGCGTTCCTCCATTACAAAACACCTGCTTAATATTGGTCGTTCGTCCAACCTAAAACATCCTACCGAGTACTTGTTGCGGCACGAAAAACTCGAACGTTGCGTCACCTGAAGGCGGCCTATATACGGCGGGTGAAATCAAATCCTTATAAACAGCTAGAACACGTGGTTAGCATAACTTTGCCATAGTTGCCTCTAGCTGCATGATTTCCACATTCCCCTTTCTTTTTGCTCGTTAACTTTTTTTACTACTCCGCCTATACGGTGTTAAAGTAACCGATTTTATCGACTAGTCGGCATTATCCAAAACCATGACCTTGTTGTTTCCGCATTGAGTTTTTGCACGAATTCAAACTGTTACATTCTTTCCACTTGTTATTTATGCTATGAAGCGACAGGACGCAGCTGACGATCCGTCGCGAATTTTTTTGGTGCCAATTAATTCTGCCTTGCATGCTCGCTTCAGCTGGATAGGCAGAATTTTGTACACCGCTAAGGCGAGAACTTTAGTAGAATTCTTCCTCTGTGCTATCCGCCTCTTCATGGCTTTTCCCGTCATCCGAGTCGTCTTGAACTGCAAACGAGCTTCGGGCACAGTTTCTTTCAAAAAACATAGATTACGGAAGACACATTTCGTTCGGGGTTGTTATAGAAACGCATGCATTATGTCAGGTGCGGTTGGGAATATGGCGGTATATAGGCACGCAACTCGTCCATTTGTGGTACTTTCTTGCGAAAGTTTAGCCGAATATTATGCATGTTTGTCACAATAAACGCTCTGCTTATTTTAAGGTTGCTAGGGCGAGGCACACTCAGGAGTTCTTAACTCCCTTTTGGACTTTTCGTTTTCTCGTGTGCCTCCTCAACCCCGGCAATTAAAAAAACGCAGCCTATGTGGGCGTACGATTTGATCATTTGATAATCAGGAGTGGTTGTGGGGATTAGGATGTGGGAGAATCGATACTGGTATAAGGACGGAGTACATCGTGCAGTCTTATGACAGAAAGGAACAAGGCGCCAGAGAAGAGAGAATGGTCTGCAAGTTATAATTGCCGGTCTCATTATATGGGGCGTGGGTTTGGAGGGTGGTATACGGGCTTTTGTTGACCGCTATTTCGACTTTGGTACGCGCTATAGTTGCATACTTCTCTCACTGAGTATGAGTATTGTTCATGGCCTACGAATTCTTCTATTGCGCATCAGTGTTCACATTTCGGGGATTCGGCGTTCTGTAATCAGTACTAATTAGGAGAAGAGGACATCTACTTGCAAAGTTAGAAGCATGTTAACACTGTCTTCTTCAACACCACGGGTAGCTGCTGTCGTTCGGTCTTGAAGAGAGGCATACTCTCAATACCTACCACAAATGTGAGCGACTAATGTGTTAAGCTTATGCCCGGCTAATGTATTGTTACAGGCATTTATGCTGCCGATCTCTTTGTTTATAATAGACATTTCCTCCCATTTCTACAGTAGATTTGAATGACAGTTTGCCCATCGAGCTCAAGGCAGTACGTGCGGAAACGTTTGCTTGAGGTAAGATCAGTTTACAGCGAAACAGACTTGCGTACGGCCTCCCTAACCCCCTCACTTCTTGGCGACAATGTCAGGCATACCGCGAAAGTGACCGGAGGTGGTTGTTAGCCCAGTGGTTGAGAGGGCCAAACAACCCGTCTACGCGTGCCACGCATCACCCGATTCCCACTACGTTTGTCGGGCTTTGGTAAGGATGCATAAGAAATCACGCCGGTAAGAGCGCAAAGTTTACCATCAGAAGACGACTGGCGGTCAAAAAGGAGGACGATGACTCCACTTGCGGACTTATTCTTCATCAGAGGACGTCAACCGTTAGGGCCGGAATAAGAAAATTTTATGCCTGAAGTCCGAGGCGACTGCCTTAAGGTTAGGCGAAGCCAGTCGTTTTAGCATGAGCTGCAGATTAAATCTCCGGTGCATGATTTCTGCCTGCGAGATGGGTGACATGATGCGGAGATCTGACGTGAGTTGAGGACGACGAAACATCATGGAGCTTAAGCATGCTCCTCCAACCAAAGCGATCGGAAGCCATAGGGGTGGGGGCTTATATGTAAAAATGCACTCTTGGCGTAACAACGCATGGAAAAAAGCTCTTGGTATCGTCTCAGCTATCCGACTCGGTGGTCTGTGGTACGCTCATAACTTCGAGATTTGCGCTGTTTAAATTTTCATTTCTGTCCCAATTGCGCTATTTAATCACATATACCCTCACCCACTGACAGGATAGCCGATCTTCATGGAAACGACAGTGCTAATCGTCTACAATTTGGTCTGGCAAGCCCGTTGTTTAGGTGGAGGTGGTGAACAACCACACGTATTTCAAGCTGAGATATTTTCCTAAAGCTGTGTTGAGAAGGTCTCTCGGAAACTAGCAGGTCATCTGCATGCGGCTACCAACAAGGACTGTAGCCAAAATATCAGTTTAAAACGCTAGATTCTTTTGCCTTTTACCGAACGGGATTAGTTTGTTTGGCGCTCAAAAGGTCGGATACAAGTACAGTAGTCCATTGTGTTCCAAAACAACTTGTATTTCAGATAACCTGGAGATTCTGGAAATTGCATTTATGTCAAAATTAGTCTTTCACTGAAACTTTCGAACAAATACGTTTCTCGGCTGGTCAGATTTACCAATAAACCTTTAGTTCTCCCGTGTCTGTTAACAAAAATACAACCCACGGTTCTTTTTAACGCAGCGATAAACTCGCCTTTCGACGGAATACCTTTTATAGTCGGATTTATAAAACGATCAGAGCAAATGCCGCACCTCAAATGTCACGAACCCCTCATTGACTGTCCATGCCTGTCTGGATTACGTCTTCGGTTAGGTGACAGTAGTGTACCGCTAATAGAAGCGAATATAAGTGTCCCAGGAAGCAGTCGTGAAAAAGGAAACACGATCACTGCAACAAGAACTTTATCCGCATGACATTTTCGTTTCCTGCTTAAACCTATCTTCAGATAAAATGGCAGATACTGGTAGTTTACGCATAAGGAGTTGCAGTATTTATTGTATGCAGTGGTCATGCAACCACTTATCCATCAACATTCACGGCTCCCCCTTTCATCAGGGACTGTTTCCCTTGGTGTTATTACTGTAAGATGGCCAACAGTTGCGTCGTTAATTGCTGCAGTTTCATCACGTGCGTTGAATTTCGGTGTGATGATTGCTCGAGCATTTAACGCGCTGGTCCGGGTGTTGGAACCGGCGTTCACCTATGCGCTCCCCGCATGAATAATTACTCCGCCTGGGCGAAGTCTCATCACCTAGCGTCAGATAATGAATCCTATAGGACCTACTGCCATGACGAAAAATGTCTTTTTCATCGGACCTAGTGCGGATACGGACAAAGCAAAGACGTCGAGGAAACCAGAAGGCCGTTTCTAACGCAAAATGCCGGAAATGCGCAAGCTGTGCGGAGAAATGACACTAGCTTTCAAGTTGGGGCTCATTTGACGAGATCTGACGAAACCGAAATCCTCGCTGGTGATGACAACCGCGTGATTGCCGGGCTGTTTGCTTCATGATTCACTTTCCGTCAGTCTATTAACAAATGCAATGACCTTTCTCTTCCATATTCTATATTGCGACTTCGCCCAGACGGAGTAATTAGCCACGGGGGAGCGCACAGGTGAACACTGCTCCCAACGCTACGGTGGGGGGAGGGGGGTCGGCCAAATGGTAAAACAATCATCCCACCAACATCCAACATCCATGGTCAATTTGCAGCGGTTTACGACACGAATTTTGGCCATCTAACAGCCATCGCATCAAAGGAGACAATCCCTGATGAAAAGGAGGGTAGGTACAATACTGTCAACAAATGAGTTAAGGAGTAAAAGAAATACAGAAATTCAATAAAGGATGGTATTATATGTGCATATGAGCAATCTTGGGTGGTAGATGTTCCCATCATATCTGCTAGACTACTGGTGGGAGCTGCAGTTGCGTGGACAACGACAAAAGTGGCGGTGGAGATGGGAAAAACGGAAGAGTGGTTGCTGTCGAAGGTGACACCGTGAATCTTTGCCGACATGCCTTTACACAAATTCCCAACTCAGTTTACGAGTAAAATTGTCCTTACTCGACTTAAAGAAGTCTGGCATATCCGTAACTCGACAAAACTTCTCCTCTGCTAACGCAATCCCATCAAAGGCGCGTCTTTTTCATGCACACACCCCGCCTCCTGAGGGCATGCAGAGTACAGCCTTTTCCGGTAGGATGGTAGTTGGTAGCCCTGCCCACTGATTCTACAATTGTACTTACTGGCCCGATTTCAAGCTTTGTGATTACGTTCTCATTATGTCTGGGAGTGTACGCGCAGAAGCCCTGTCAGGATGACATTCTTCTTCACTTTAACCGCCCCGAGAACGAGGCGCTGCAAAAATGTCAATATAGACTCATTGTATTGCACCCCTACATCGAAATCTTTAGTAAATGACGAAAGATTTATCCTAGGCGGATTGAGATTTATCATGCTTCTCATTATGCTTCTAATTGCATGCGCGCACTGTGTTACCTGTATCTGATCCATTTTAGAGGTGCTAGCCTAGACTGCATACCACAGTACCCAGATGTTACCTGAAGGCATAACCATCCGTGTGCTGTCGCAGTATTTGTAAGGGCATGACCTTTCGGCATCTACATAAGACCCTACAGGTCAGTAGTCCTTTCTGCTGGAGATACTGCACTAGGTAGTACGACTGGATTATTTCCAGGATCCGCGAATAATCTGTCGGCCTATCCGCTTGCGGTCCTGCTTTCCTTCGCCTTCTAAGGGACTGGGCTCTGCAAGCAGAACAAACTGTAAATTCATCTACAGATGGCTAATTCATCTTGACATTGTATAGTACACCATTCGCGTATAGCAAACAACTACTGCCATAGTTTTAATCCTAGATGTGGCCACAGTGACAATACACTATTATTTGCAGATTTTCTCTTTCGGCCAAACATATTTTTCGCATTAAAGTCTTACCCCGCTTGCGTTATGCCGTCCTGCGTGCTGCTGCTTGACTCTCGTGCTCTCATGTCCATTCTGTCGGTACTATTGCACATACTGCGGAATGACCTTAAGACACACTGCCTTCTTCCTATTGGTTGTTCGCCTTCACTTGCTATTCTTTCCAATCTGGGGCAAGGATGCATTTATTCCGCATATCGTACTACTTATCCATGCTTATTTCTATACCCTCCTTGCATTTTCACCTTATTTAAATTAGGCTTCCACTTTCCCAGGAACGTCAATTCCAGGCATACCCTACAAGCGCCATTTACGCCTCTACTCATCTGCCCCACCCGCATAGCCTCTATTACCACCGGTCCCGTAAGACAGGTAGCTGGGAGTTTTCGGTACCGGGAGGGCTTCCAACTACCATCTAACCCCTTTCCCTCCGTTCTAGTTTCCTGACCTACATGCGGGCGTTGACTATTTCCATTTGCTCATATCCGTGTGGGGGCCTTGGTATTCGTAAAATGTGGCTCTTTAGAATAGCACCTTACTAACACACCTTTCTGCCGAATAATCCGGAAGTTGTCTGTCTGGTTTTCCTTGTTTTTTGTCATTAATGCTTGTCATAAATTATCTCTCACACACACGCATACATGTTTTTGTCCCCTCATTGCTAGAAAGTTCTTCTTTGGATAAAACTGGCTGAATCCCAGAATGGATCCACAGATCTCCCTGGGGAGAGTAACGAGGATATGGAGTGCGCTGCCCTCCTATCCAACAGTCCACACCTTTTGGTTGAGCTCATGGACCGGGTCAGCCGTCTGCTCTGGATGCAGTGCATGGTGGAAACACGATTGCATTCTCGAGACGACACTCTGGAGCACTGGCGCTTATTCTTCTCGCATCAGATGGACCTCATTGAGACCCACAACTGGCTGGCAGAAACGGAGTCAGCCGTGATGACGGAATCACACGCGTCCTCAGGGGTCGCGTCGGCGAGAGCAGCGATCACAAAACATTCCTTTTTGGAATACACCGTCTCTACCCTGCAGGCTTCCAGCATTCGAAGTCTAGGTGAGGTTAAGTAGTTAAACCCAGCCGTCACACACTAGTTCTAAAGTGATGATCTGTTTTTATTTCACGACGCATCTTATTAGCTGTGGAAAAGCACCGCTTCGTTTGGTCCCTGTCGAAGGATTGGACTAATCTATCAGGGGGGTTTATAGCACCTTCAGATGTTAGTAACTTCCCACCTGGATATAACAAATTGCACTGAGCTCGAACCACTCGATGAAGCTATAGGGCAAACATTTATATCAACATGTAGTGCAAACGGGGGCCCAGGGATTACGGGTTACCTTATGTTAGGTGTCAGGAGGTCATCTATTCCCGTATTCTAACTCAAGCCTAAAACTTAACACTATCTCTAAGTTTAGTACTTAAACTCACAACCCTGACCATCGCCCTCCTACCACTACATTCAAACCTAAACGTAACACTTCTGGAATATATGGCGAACTTACCTGTAATACGGGATGTTCGTATGCTCTTGCTGAACTCAACATAAGCACACAACTGGCCAGTTTATGGAAAGAGGCTCAGGGAACGTACATAAAGCAGAGATATTTCATTTTTGTGGCTGAAAAAGGGTTTTTACAGAATGTAAGATGTGGTTTCGTAGCCCCACCTGATGGACACAATACTGTTGGGGTTGGGGTTAGGCTTAGAGTAGGGGTCCCGGATTATGATTAGGGGTTATGGTTATGGGTTGGGGTTAGGGGTTAGCGCAACTATTTCTCAAGCATTTAAAGTACAACCGCATATTTCCAATGACTTTTCTTTTGCATACAATTATTTGAACTCGTCGCCTGTGCGTATCCCTACCCCACCTGTAAAAAACCCGTACCACCGGTTCCGCATTAGAGGTGACAGGGGTTTGTTTACTTCACGCGGGGCTACATAACCACATCCAGCCGAATTATTACCTCCTTTTCACCTCGCCGCATCTTAGGCAACTGCCTCAAATTCACATGTCTTTGTAACGCGCCATTAGGCGTTATTTTAAGGCCTTTCATGCCTTTGTCATATCAAAACGTTACTTGAATTATGGTTAGTAAAAGTCATATTAGTTAGAAATAATTTCTATCAGAATAAGAGGCTCTTGTCTAATCGTTTAGATGACAGCAAACATGTGCTACACATAAATAACACCTTCATCGGAATATGGTCGGGATGTGCAGCTTGAAAGACTTCAAATCTGAGGAACGAATTACTTAAAGACTTATAAAGTCTCTGCAGTTTTCAGGAAAATTACGCTGTATTCTTAAATTAAGATACTAAAAAAAATACATTTGATAACTCAACCGTCGCGAAAGATGATATCATCCCTGTGGCCCGCGGCAAAGTGGGCTCAGGGACGGTGATTTGGACGTGAATTCGTTTATAGAGATAATGGAATTGTGCATAATCTGCCACGCCCTCTCCTCCCTCATCCACGTGGGTGCGACGGCAAGACAAAGTCAGGAAGATTGGGGAGGGGGGCGGGTGGGCTCAAGCGCACTGTCTGACAAGGCTAAGCAGTTCGCTTACGCATGCCACACACGAGCTGGGCGGGGTTATCATACTACAGAAAGTGGGCTAACTCATGAAATCTCGACAGAAACTCCGAAATGCGTTTCCGTTTCGAAAAAAAAATAATTAAGAAGGGTTGTAAAACTAATCATCGTGCAGCATAAGTTTATGATACTGCAGTTAACGCAGGATGCCGGCTTTCGAACAAACGTCATTCTGGCTGCATCCGAAAACTATACTCCGTAAAAATTGATAAATAATATGGCATGCGTTTTTTATGGATCTTCGATGCCATTAAAGATTCAGTTATATTTCATAGAAAACACGCATAAACGTATTCATTCTTTTGCGCATTCACTAAAAGCTTACGTCTTCTTTCAATTTTATACTCGAAAGAATATGATAATTCGGTTTTTGAAAATTTTTCCTAATTCTCGACTAATTTTGAATCAGACCTGTCGTTACACTTGCACTCAGGGTTCCAAAACTACAATACGTATAATTTCCGCGTAAGGAAAACCATATATTTTTATGCCGTATTAAGAGGAGACCATATGGGGTTCATAAAATGAAGCGTTGGATTTGAGCCACACTGTTAATTTTACAAGCCCCATGTGTAAATGCAGATACATGACGTTTTATGAACGGCCATTTCGCGGCATTAAAAAATTTCACAATTAGAAACTTTATTGAAACTGCACTATACTCATCTTTCGCTTATAAAATTGGAGGAAGACGTGATTTCCCATCTAATGATTAAAAGAATGAATATTTTTATGCATGTTCTCCATGAAATATAGTTGACATTTCAAGGACATCGAAAACTAACTAGAAAATTGCATGCTACTTAAGTAGCCATTTTTGCAGAGTATAGATATTGCATGCACCTGGAAAAAAGTTCGTTTGAATGCCGGCATTCTGAGGTAACTGAAGTATTGTAGAATTATGCTGCAGAATGATTAGTTTTCGTAACGGAAACGCATTTCGGAATTTCGGTTGACATTTCATGATTCGGTCCATCTACTGTATTTAAGAAGTCTGCAACACCCTCCAGTTAATGTGTGCACCTGGTCGAAAGGGAGGATGTGGCCAACCCGTATAACAGGGAAATTTATTATGGGTTCTCACAGGCGATCAGTAGTTGCGGGTGTTGGATGATTTTGTTTACATAATCTCAGGGCAGTACTACGCAGCTGTTGGCCACATTGCGAATTATTGGCTGTACAAAGAGAGCATCCGCTATCTTTCCTGATTTTTTTCCCGCCAAAAGCTTCGATCAATGTCATTTCGACTGTCGCAGAGGGCGGCGTCCCTTAGTTTTTCCAATTTTCGTAAGTTAGGAAGACGATCTAGTTGCTCTCCCTCGCGCCCTTCTTCGCCCATCTCTCTCATACACACGTTACGGTAGTACAGAAGAGTTAACAATTATTACAGACATTTTTATATATCACATTAGTGCGATCGTCACGACGAACATTCTATGAGTTAGCCCACCTCATGTAAGTGGGCGGCCCATGTTCCCTCTGAGTGGAGCAGCCATAGCAGCTAAATTTAAAGTGAGAAAGTAATTCCTGGCTGGCACTCCGTCCTTAGAGAAACAATCTCCCCCCACCTCGTCAGCTGGCAGGCTTCTAAGCCGTGACTTTTAGCGCCCCGTGATAGTTCAAAGGCGCGTCAGATTATTTTAAGTGAGTGCCCTGTGCACAGAGTCCACGGGGTCCGATTTACTCTTTCTCTCTCTTTCCTCCTATCCCAATCACCAGTCCGTTTTCCGAACCGGCGCGGCATGCGCCTGCGTCGAGGCTGCCATTACTCCACATCTCCATGTCTGACAATTGTTATGGGCGGGAAACCCGAATAACGCATCCCCTGTCCTAGTCTGTTGGCTTAACGCAGCTCCCGCATGGCCCTTTGTGGGGATACAGTAGCAAATCCATACATGGTATGACACAGTAAGTGCCTTGGGGTATTTCCAGTCTTGTTCGACGCAGTGGGTATGAATCACACCCAATAAGAATTTAATTTCTTTATTTAAGTCCTACGACAGCACCATGTGACTGTCAATTCATACTTAATAAACGGGGTAGATGCGCCAACTGATAAACAGTGACCGACCTCATGAATGTTAACCGAATTTATAAAATGCGGTGTCACTTAAGAAAGATAATTTTAGCGGGCTTGTTATAGCAATTAGCATGTAGGGTAATCCATGAAATTTCAAGCACTACGGGATATTGGCTTTCGTCTGCATTTCCTCCTGTTCAGCTGCGAAAATTACATTCGAAAAAATGAATAAAAAATAATAAATAAATAATAGTAGATGCAATTAGTATATATTTTACCAGTGATTTCCAACGCCTTTAAACATTTGAATGAATTTTGTGACAACGTGTGCAAAAATGTCTTTTATATTCATTTGGTTTAAAATCGACTCTTCTTTAAGCCGTATTCCCAAAAGACATTATGTTTCGCTCCGAAACAGCTTATATCTATGCGATCTTTTAAGATACTGGAACGGCAGATAGAGCCCGCAATTTATCGAGAATTGAAAAAAATTGCAAACCAATATATAGGCCTCCTTGAAGTATTTAGTATCAAGAAAAGGCGATTTTCTACCAAAGGTTTATTTTTATGCGGGTTTTTCATAAACTCTATTCGAATTTATAAGTGAATCGCGAAATCAGTCGAGGCAAGGCATACTACTTAAATGATTTCAGCGGAGTCCGTTTTTCGCAAGCTGCCGAAAAATGAGCGCATTGGTGGGCAAGCATACCGATGTGTCAGAAATATCTTAGGTGTATGCCGCATGATATTAATTTTCACGATCCCACTTAAGTAAAACTTTCTAGTCACAAGCGCATTTTGGAGTTTCGGTCAGTGTTTATTGAGAGAGAACCTCGGATCTCAAGGTATACTTTCTAATTCCAAAACGAACGAGCAAAAGGCATACAGAAAATTGTTATAACGTATTACTTAGTAGTTTTGTCTGTAAAAAGCTGACTGTTTTGATCCGTTTTGCGCCAAGCAGATGTATCTGCGCTCGAACACTAACCAGCGCTCGCTGGGCAGAGACAGACAGATACGATAGCGAATAGATTGAAACTCTGGCAACCTTCGTATCGCATGTTCATTTCAGAAGAACATCTCAAGGAGCGCTCAAACGGACGAGATTATTAAGCACACATAAAAAACCAACTCCACATCGTTAGTGGTAATCGAAGTAGACCCGACCCAGTGTAGCCTGACATCAATGTAAAGGGCTGCATCGTCCTTTAGAGTCTCTAATCATTCACGTCCCTCAGAAAACTACGTGAGGATTCTTATCAAAGTAAATACTTCCATTTTATTTAGGCCAGAAAACAAGCCAACTTCTAGCTGACATCAGCCGCCGTATCAGCATCAACAAGGAACGTCTTTCTACCTGGAAACGGGTCTCCCAAGGTCTGCCTGCTGAGAGCGGACAGTTTGAAGCAGCAAAACGTCGACGACACCTGCTACGACGTCGTATTCATGCCCTCGAGAGATCAGCGACAAAGCTGACTGCCAGCCAACAGTCCCTGCAGAAGCAGTTCACGGACCTTCTTAATCTGGTTTTGGAAAAGAAGCACAGACTGAAGGAACTGCTAGCACTCAATCGACTTTACGACGACGTCGCGGATCTTGAGGCAGGCTGCGTATTTGCACCTCTTTTATGCAACATGCGTCCACTCGGTAGAAGTAAAATGCGCTCGGAATAGAATGCGATGGACGTGGATGATGTCATATAGCTATAGCGATTAGAGTTTCTATTTAAGTCAGCCTGAGGGGGGTGAGTTAAATAGAGGAATGCGGCCATGGTCTGAGACAAACACATTTCATCCGTAACGACAGTTCGACCGTCGATTCTGACGGTGTCCACCGTGCGTACCACCGCAGTGTGAGCAAAGAGACAATGATCTATGCGTGAATTGCAGTAAATAGACTAACTCATGAAATGTCAACCGAAATTCCGAAATGCGTTTTCGTTTCGAAAAGATTAATAAGTTAGGGTTGAAAAAACCAATCATCATCCAGCATAATTCTATAATAATCCACTTACCGCAGGACGCCGGCTTTCGAAGGGACTTCTTTTCGGCTGCATCCAAAACCAGATTCCGTGTAAAATGACTACACATGTAGCATGCATTTTTCCGTTTATTTTTGATGCCCTTAAAGATTTAATTATATTTCGTGGAAAACATATACAAAAATATTCATTCTTTTGCTCATTCAGTAGAAAAGTGCGTCTTCTGTTAATTTGACCCATGCAGAAAGGGTACAATTTGGTTTTTTAAAACTTTTTTAGTTCCCGAATAATCTTGAACCAAACCTGCCGTTAAACTTTCATTCACGGTTCCCAAACTACAAGCCGTTTGATTTCCGCGTACGAAAAACCATACATTTCTATACGGTAATGAAGGGGACCTTAGTGGACTCATTAAATTAAGCAATGAACTTGAGCCACATTGTTAACTTTTCAAGCCACATTGGTTAACGCAGAGACATAACGTTTTATGAATGGCTATTTCATCGTAGTAAAAACTCCCACAATTAAAAACTTTGTTTAACACCGAATTATAGTCTTTCCTCAAGTATAAAATTGGAAGAAGACGTAAGTTTCTACTGAATGAGCATAAAATGAATATTTTCACGCATGTGTACTGTGAAATATAATTGAATCTTTAAGGGCATCGGAAGTAAATCAAAAAATATATGCTGCATAAGTAGGCATTTTTACAGAGTATCGCTTTTAGATGCAGCCGAAAAGAAGTTTATTCGGATGCCGGCGTCCTACAGTAGCTGAATTATTATACAATTATGATGCTTGATATTGGTTTTACAAACATAATTAATCTTTTCGAAACGGAAACTCATTCTGGAATTTCGGTTAACATTTCATGAGTTAGCCACCTACTGCAGTTTACGGTGCTGGCAAAATTGCGCCGTATGACCGCGCATTCTGCTCCCTCGCCCATCCGGATCCGGTTTAAAAAGGGAAGGCGCATGTGCCGTGCGTGGCGTGGCCCTGTACCTTGGCGTACCGCCTTGTCCCATCTGTGGCCTTCATTACGGGTTCGGATCCCTAATAAGGCCTACTTTTCCCTGATCTGACCCCATGCTGGACCGACTGCTTTACTACGTGGCCTGTTTTATGGGCAAACGCAACAATGTCAGTTGAAAAACATATATTTTGAAAACATGTTGCATAATCGTCAACAGTTCAAGGGAAAACTAATAAAAAGCATTCATTGCATAAAAAACATCAAGCATACAGTCATTATCAGTGCCGATTCTGGAAGTAAATAACCCTTCTTCGTTTTAAAATACGCTTCATTGTGAGCGTTTCATTAAGCCAGATGTATCGGCAATCTGTTCAGTAGTATCGTTTATAGCATTTTCTGGACATGCATAATTCTATGGCACTTTAATATGCCGTGAAGATTTTTGGGAAATTGCGCGCACTGTCAACCTATTCGGCTTAATTGTTATTCCTATTTCTCGAAGATACCCGACTGTAATTTTTATTATTTTTAACCCAACCGTAAAAAACTCGGCACCACGGTGGGATTCGAGTCCCCGACAGCAAGGGAAAGCTTTAGTACAGCCAAGGCTCAAGTCACCTGATCTACAAGGCCCTACCGGCAGACTTGAGTTTAATCGCATTTAGGTGAAGTTGAGCGCCCAACCAACTGAAACGTCTGCTATCCACCAAATCTAATATAGTAAGCTGACTGCTCAAGTGGGATTTCTTACGTAATCCATGTATGTTCGGCCAGACGACTACAAGCCGCACGTAATTAATAGGTGTTTTGGCAGATTCTGAATAATTCTGTTGCTGAAGCGTTGTCTGTACTAAAGCCTTACTTTGCTGTCATGGGCTCGAATACCACTGAGGCGCCGAGTTTATGACAGTTGTGTCCAAATGAATTATTCAAATTCGGCCAAAATTTTAGGTTTTCTGGCGGCAACTCCTAATGGTCATTTAATATCTTTCAGTTAATGAGCTACATACAAAGACTAGGGGAAACCGAGATGACCATTTCTAGCCTAACAGTCGTCGTCGTCAGCCAGTCACATCGAACCCCAGGTTTACACAACCTGAAGCCAGAACTCGTGACCTTTTGCCATCGAGTGTTAATAATTTTAATGCGCTTACCATTAAATCAAGGTCTAGTTGTCCCGTCAGCTGTGACTAGGAATAATGACTGTGGCCCAAGGGTGCACAACGAATTATTGGCTGTACAAAGAGAGCATCCGCTATCTTTCCTGATTTTTTTCCCGCCAAAAGCTTCGGTCAATGTCATTTCGACTGTCGCAGAGGGCGGCGTCCCTTAGTTTTTCCAATTTTCGTAAGTTAGGAAGACGATCTAGTTGCTCTCCCTCGCGCCCTTCTTCGCCCATCTCTCTTATACACACGTTACGGTAGTACAGAAGAGTTAACAATTATTACGGACATTTTTATGTATCACATTTGTGCGATCGTCACGACGAACATTCTATGATTTAGCCCACCTAATTTAAGTGGGCGGCCCATGTCCCCTCTGAGTGAAGCAGCCATAGCAGCTACATTTAAAGTGAGAAATTAATTCCTGGCTGGCAATCCGTCCTTAGAGAAACAATCTCCCCCCACCCAGTCAGCTGGCAGGCTTCTAAGCCGTGACTTTTAGCGCCCCGTGATAGTTCAAAGGCGCCTCAGATTATTTTAAGTGAGTGTCCTGTGCACAGAGTCCACGGGGTCCGTTGTCCGAACCGGCGCGGCATGCGCCTGCGTCGAGGCTGCCATTACCCCAAATCTCCATGTCTAACAATTGTTATGGGCGGGAAACCCGAATTACGCATCCCCTGCCCTAGTCTGTTGGCTTAACGCAGCTCCCGCATGGCCCTTTGTGGGGATACAGTAGCAAATCCATACATGGTATGACACAGTAAGTCCCTTGGGGTATTTCCAGTCATGTTCGATGCAGTGGGTATGAATCACACCCAATAAGAATTTACTTTCTTTATTTAAGTCCTAACAGTCGTCGTCGTCAGCCAGTCACACCGAACCCCAGGTTTACACAACCTGAAGCCAGAACTCGTGACCTTTTGCCATCGAGTGTTAATAATTTTAATGCGCTTACCATTAAATCAAGGTCTAGTTGTCCCGTCAGCTGTGACTAGGAATAATGACTGTGGCCCAAGGGTGCACAACGATCAGGTTACGGGCGTGTATATACTACTTGTCGCGATTTAACCACCTGCAAGGTCTACATACTGAGCCCCAAGACACGGCAAAGTGAGCACACCCTTTAACCCGGTCGGCGAACGTTCTTCCACTATACCATACTGCACTGTATCTTGCAGGTCTGGCGTCATCTCTGGAACAAACTTGCCTCTCGGAGTAGACGCTAATTTAAACAAACAGGTCAGAATGTTCTTAAAACAAGATTTGCCGGTTGAGATCTCCCATTCTTCTTCTTATTCGATTTCTACAGATGGGCGCTGCAAAATAAAGTGCTCATCAGTACGCTATAGGCGTACTAAATTATAATTTAATAAGTACTAGGGGTGGTTGGGAAAAAGACATTGAATTCCGATCTGTTTCCTTCTGTGGAATAATAGTAGATTATCAGGGAAACTAAGAAGTGTGCTGTAGTATGGAGAGACTATAAGTGAAGAAGAAGAGTCGAGCACCGGAACACTTTGTTTATTTTCCTAAGCTGTCAGACTCGTACAGGAGTCCATTGTCAGAAGTAGTGGCAGCAACAGAACAAGCGACAGTTATAAGTCATGTAGCCCAATCATCGACCGATGCCGTAATACTGGAGGTGACTACGCAGGGCTCTGTACGCCAGCGCCAGATCGACAAATCGATTGACCGATTTATCATCCGAGACCCAGGCTTCAATCAATTTTCGGCTTGTTTTGTTTCCGGCGTGGGCGACAATTTTGGTAGCTACGAAGTTAAACTCGTGACTAATTTCGTAGGTGTGGGCGGCCACATGTTGGGAAAAAGACATTGAATTTCGATTTGTTTCCTTCTGTGGAATAGTAGTAGAATATTAGGGAAAACAAGAAGTTTACTGCAGTATGAAGAGACTGAGACTATGTTTTATCATAATGAACACTTTGCTCGCCTTTAAGATAGCATTTCAACTTCTAAGAGTATGTAAGGACTGTTGGCCATGCCTACGCTATTTTCACCAAGTTGAGCAATTTTTAAAGCTAAGTTTTTTAAGATCGTCTAACTTCAGGCACGTCAGTCTGTCCGCCGGGTGATACAACGCCAAACCTGCTTATTACCAGATCATCGCACCCAACACCACCACTTCCTTAGCACCAGTTTTTTTCGCTTAGGTCGACTACGCTACCGTTGATCCTGTGAGAAATGACACCTATAACCACCGTCCAGCATGATACCCTATGTTTTAAAAACATTTGCTAGTTTAAAGCATTCTTAAAAATCAGTAATATTTTCCCGCGCGCACAATGGCAAATAAATTGCCATCTGAGGAAGGAAAATGACACAAAGCAGGGAGGCAGAATTAACGAAACTTATCTTTCGCCCATTGAACCATCTTCCTATTAGATTCTATCGTCGCACTTTGAAATATAGGAAGATACCGAACACTGGAAGACATTATCGTATTTTAAATGAAGTAATTTTCAAGAGTGTCACGTAATGCACTTCCCGAGCAGTGAAACAGAGCATAAAACAGGTTTTCCTGATATTGCGTGCTGAAATAAATTCCGTCATTTTAGTAGAAATGCGTGATAAAAGCCTCTTACAGACATTTTACAGAAAAGACATCTCCCTTAGGTTAATGGAGAGTATCCATAGCAATTTTGGATAATTGCGTCTCTTTTAAGAGCCTATTAAATGGGGTTTCTTCGTAAGTTTTTATTTTCCGCATGCAGAATAAAGTACACAGGGAAGGCCATACCCGCAATTTTTTCAACCTCGTCGGTTGGTCATAGGCTAACCGCGGGAAAGATACTCGTACGATTAAATGCCGAGGCAGTCGCCCCAATGCAAAGAAACACCAACACTTAGCATAACTAAAATGCCACTCGCAGAAGTCATTTGAGTAGGGGACCAGATAGCAGGAATAAGAATTTGCGTTCGCCTGACCTTTCGAATTTACCCTTCAATACAGTGTTACTTTCACATGTCGAGTAGATAAAATTATTCGTCCAGCTGTTGAGTATTTCTCCACTCGTCTAAGCATAGATCATTAATGTAGGGGCGGACATGATTGTAAAATAAATTCAGGACATTCTGTTTCCCGTTGGGACGTTGATTTAGGGCTGTCGTCGTCAGTCACCTAGCATCGGTTAGTCAAGCTAAAATGTCTGGTCCAATCCTCCTTGTCTTCGACCGGATCACTGATTTTATATCACTAAGTGACATCACGAAGCGTTTGTTCTACGTAGTGCATTCACTACAGCTCAGTAAGCGAAAATATCCATTGGGATCAGATCCACAGCTGCGGTTTTCTTTTGGCTGATTGACGATAGCTAGTGAGTCACAAAAATGGCCACGTCAGTCCCGTTTGTGCTTAGGAAAACACTGTAACACCGGCTGTAAACAGCCCCTTCTTCCTATCTTCCCAAGGATTGGATGACCTCCCAAACGCGAGAAGCCCTCCTCTGTCAGACTGGACGCGACCTTGAGGAGTGCGCTCGCCTGCAGCAACAGTTTGCGCAACTCCAGTGGCGGGTTCTGGGACCCGAGCCGGAGGTCACGGGACAACTGGTGGAGGCCAGTTTTGATCGCAGACCCGAACTGCGACTTGACCAGTCTGCCGCCTGCTTGGAGCTGGCAGCCACCGGTGACCTGCCCCCACTGCCGGACGGACCAGAAAAATTGCTGCGAGCTGTGCAGACCTGCCGTCACTTAATTGCCCTCCGACACTCCGACTCGCCTCGCATAGCCCTCTGGCAAGGCCGCTTGGCCGAGGACTGGCAAGGACTGCGGGAACTGCTGGATACTCGAGCTGAGCTCTTGAGGGCTGCGGGCGATCACTTACTCCTCCTTCGTCGGTGTGAGGTAAAGCATAATTAAATTTTCCTGCTGGTGCTTTTGTTTGCCAGCTTTCGGACAACTTTTTGGTGGACGCTGGTAATCCTCGAGCGTATAGTGTTTAAATAAAAGCACCAACTTGGGGCCGAGGTTTGGTTGTCGGGCTTCGCATTTGAAGAGAAACTTTTTGCGTTTTTGTAAGGGCTGGTTGCAATCTGTGATACGATCGGTGCAGTCGCTTAAGGAGGATACACGGCTCTGCCCCTTCTTCAACCCATGCTTCATTTTCGGTCATTTCTCTTCATTTTTTTCCCGACGGATAAAACAGCATAATGTTTTCCACAGAGACGTTTGACTGTTATCATTAATGATCAGCAAGCCGTTGAATTTTTCCAGAACATTTTTTCTCACTTAACCGCACGTTTTAAATTGTCCTATGATTAATTATTTACTTCCAATCGAGCGCATATCTTCATAAATTCAACTCGGAGACCAATGTACGCAATTATCCCATGATCTGAGAATTCGGCTACACGAAGTAGTCCGAGCACCTCTTGGTTAATATCACCAAAACTACCGATAGTAGAATGTTACAAAAAGGGCACTTATGGGACTAATTCGCCTGCAAGATGGTTTAAATCATCGTAAACAACTTGACAGGAGGAGGTAATCTAGAGTATTCTGAAAATCATCAGTATTATCGTCGGAGGAGCGACGTGAAGACTGTTCAGTCTGGGCGCAATATTTTGACGCAGATTCCTCAGCGGCAATCTTGTCATTTGTTTTAATTGTAGCATGACAAATTAGTTTGCCTTATCAACTAGCACTCCGCGAAAACTAGCAAAATGTACCGGAATTTCCTGACTAGTCTGTAAAGTGAATTTGTTTCAGAGCGTGACGGAGGACCTGCTTGACAAGCTCAATGCCTTTCCGAGTACCATTGGCACTGATGCGGAAACTCTAGCCAGACAACAGTGGCAACTTGCCAGCTTTCAACAGGACATACTGGCAATGAATGAACGGGTACGTAGACCTTTCGAGACCTTGACGTTTTGTGACCCTTTTCGTACAATGACAATTTTTAGAGAAATATTTACAGAAATTCAATGTGCGCACTATTTTACATTATACAGCCCCTTGTCGAAAGTGTTGTTGTCCCGGAAATCTAAATATTTAATCGTTTATGAAGATATTTAAAACGTTTGCTCCCACTTTTGACCTAATGCGGAATCAGCACTAGAATAGTTGTTTACAGATTATGGCATTCACGGTTGGGATGTAATTACATACTTAATAACATTGAATAGAAAGCAATAAAATGCTCACGGACATTTAGTCTAAATCGCCACAAAATATGCTGGGTTGCTCATAAATACCAACTACTTGGTATTCACGTAAACTTTTTTTGGAAAAAATATAACTCTCACTATTGTAGAATTATATATTTTGCGATCATTTCTGGTCACAGTATAAATGGCTTTCCTTTTTTACGGTCGAAACCGAGGTTATTATAACCCTGTGATATCTACAGCTCTAATTGCAGTTTTGTGGCCCTTAAAATTTCAGTGATCAAACGCACAGTTAATTGACTGAAATCTTAAAAATTTAAATATAGTTTTAACATAGTTGTGATCTGTTATTGTGAAATTTCATATACGCACTTCTGCAAATATTGGCTAGTCTTAACTTACAGAAACTGAAATTATCAGAAGATAATTTCCCGTTGTCATATGCTTTAAAATTGACACTGCAGATGATGTATAAAGGATTATAGTCGACGATAAGTGGTGCAGTTGGCCGCGACTTTTTGTGGTGGATTAGATGTTCACTTAAACTTTGGCAATTTTGAAGGTAGCATTCTAGCCCAAAATTCGGTTTAAATTAATGGGATAATCATGGACGCAAACTGAGATGAATATCATGAATGCCGGATCTTCTAAAGCCTTTTGCCGTTTCCGAATACAGCAACAAAACTGGATTTTTCGCTTGTATGTGGGGTTAAGAACCGATGTAACGATCTTCTAGGATAATAGCAATTCGCATCGTTGTGGCAGGACACGCGGTCACGAATCCGCAACTTACACACCGAAGCATAACATTTGTTATGAGTGAAAATATTCTGTCAAAGATTTAAGCATATTGTGCTTTTGCTGATAATTAAAAATTAGTTGTGGAAATTAAGTATTGTATTTATTCCTGTTAGCATGAAAGAATCCAAATCTTAGTTACTTTTGTTTTCGCAATATTAAAGATCTAGATTTGAAAGACCATCTCTCAGTGAAAGTATATTGAAACTTTCAAGGCGGTGCAGTTCTCACGAAAACCAAACAAGAAAAAGAACGCAATGGTATGAAGTTTGACTGATTGTCATGGCAGAAGCACATTTAATGTACAGTTTTATTTCAGTTGTAATGCCCTAGAGACTTAATCAGATATTCCCGATTTGTATTTACAAAATATATCGTTTCGAATTCAAAAAACTAAACCATTTTACGTCAAAAGATGACTAATCAGGCCGGCAACGCACCTCTGATCTCACTCTTGCCAGTCGTCAAATCTACTTTAACGTTACATGCAAAGGGTTTTAAGCAAATACCTGAAGGAACACTATATTTGCGCTTTATGAGAAGATGCATGCTGAAGCAAGACTTGCCTTTCCAGAAGCCGTTTTCCCAAGAGGACGTTTAAAAAGGCTGTAAGGTCTCTCTTAGCTAACCATAAGATACCCAGCTTGCCAATGATTCATGAGGAAACTCAGCTAGAGCGTAAACCCCAACCCATGGTTTGAAGTTCCGTAAAACGATTATTTCCTTTAGAGTATTTTGAGTCCGAGCATTCTCAACGTTGTTTGAATATTTTACTAAACACCCATGGTTACTCATGGGTGACATTTTGACTTCAGTGCATAATATGAAAGCCAACCGAGCAAATAAGCAGTTGTCTAGGGCACAAAATACGATGGCTCTGGGGAAGCTCAAATGCCTTTTGATCATAAGCACGGCTCCAGTCCACTAACAACTACTCAACAACCTTGTCTATGCTGGCCTTTCCTAAAGAATGGTAGTCCACCATTCGGGTTTGGTGTCTGCATTGTCGCGCAGAGCAAACACGCGAAATGAGTCATGACCGAAATTTCGTTAAATTTGTTAATTGTCATTCGTAGCTTAAATCAGAAAAAGACAGCTGTCAGGCAATCTAACAGGCGTGGATGGAAAAATCAGGACAGCTGGAGAAGAGGCAGAAAAAAAGACATTTTTTTCAGTTGAATGAACATTCCCAAGGGAACATTGTCTCGTCTCGTTGAGTGTACTCCAGGAAAACATTGAAAAAGACTTGGGAGTTTAAACAGCTGTCCTGGGGTAGTGGACGCCTCTACAAGAGTCCAATGAAGAATTCGGACGAAAATTTTATAACGTGTTGTGTTAGTGCCCGCGTCTATGACGAGCCGACTGACAGTATGTACATCAATCGAAAGGGGGCCTACGTTTGCTTCGAGTCTTACATCAGCTAACTGTTGATCTGATGCTGACAGTATCGTCCGACAGGGTTCTTGCGACGGCCTTAACCTCCGCATTCGGTACTACGTCGTTCAGGGATATGACCGACTGCTTAACATGCATAAAGACCGGTCAAAAAAACTCAATCTACTTGTTGCTTCCCAAAAAAATTGTAGTCAGTTCCTGTGAAAGATAGTACGTCGTAAAATCAGGGAAAATCTCATCACGAAATATGGTACGGGAGGTCATTGCGCTTGTTGACGGATTGCGGACCTGAGAACCATGACTCGAGCAGCTAGCGGCTCACGCGGTTGTCATCCCCTGCGAGGATTTCGGCCTCTTGAAATTTGAAAATATTGCCGGGTCCCGTCAAATGGGCCGCCACCTGAGAGCTAGTGTCTCTCTCAACGTCACATGCGACGGGATACGGCCATATTTTCAAATACCAAGAGGCCGAAATCCTCGCAAGGGGTGACAACCGCGTGAGCCGCGAGCTGCTCGACTCATGGTTCTCAGGCCCGCAATCGATCAACAAGCATAATGATCTCCCGGTACCATATTCCGTGCTGAGATTTCCCTGAACAGGAGAATCAGGCAGGTAGGGGGGGGGCGCGGGCGAGCAATTATCCCAGTGACAGTGAACCATTTTGCCGAGCAATGGTCACACCAGCATCCAGCACGGATGACGAAATCGCGGCCATTAACGACTCGGACTAAGACCGACAAGCCACCACCTCATCAATTACGACCATAGCGATGATTGCGAGAACCGATAACTACAGTGCGCATACGGTCCCACGGTAGCCACGTGCTACAAATACTGCACTCCTGGTGCCACCATCACCTTTATCTGCGAATGTCTCTGGTGATGGATTCGAGTGAGAATCCGAAACGTCAGGCCAATAAATTTCTTGTTCCAGTGATCGCATCTTCGTCTTCTGAACCACCACTCGGAACTCGCCTGTTCGCTTCTATCATCGTTGGACGTTCCGCCCGCTTTTTAGTCCATGCCCCTCATCTTAAAAAATATCATTAACATTATTAACATAACATTAACATATCATTAGCATACAGCGGTCCGCTAAGCTAAGGCGATGGCAATGTTTTCACTTGGACCAGGCCTCCATTATCCTACGGGTTCTGGACTTCCACAAGTATTCCCGTACGTATTTGACAGTGCGAATATTGCTACCGAAAACCAACTGGAAACGGTATAGAGAAGGACCCCACATAACTGTCAGTAGGCTGTGGATTGTGTCATATGGGGTTTTATCTTGCCATACAACTGCAGGCTGTTGCAGAAATTGCATTGCCAACAACCATTACTTCCCACGACCTCACATCTTAACTCAAAAGCCGTTATTTTGGGAAATTTACTTTTTGATTATTGTTTAATTACTACTCTCATTGCCGTTTTCTCAAAATGACGTAGGATAAGACTTTCGGCGCAATCCAGAAAATGTCTGTGTTTTCTTTTATTTGGTCAATTAACTGTCTAGCGTGCTACCCCACCCATAAAACCCCCTTACCATAACTCATGTATGGTACCATCCACAGTCTACTGGAAATTAAGTAGGGTCATTTTATCTACCGCTGCCAACCAACTTGGCCTGATATGCGGTCGTCGGCTTCGCATTCAAGGGAGTAGGCGCAGTATTGGGTAACCTGCGCGTGTATTAGTCTGTGGTGAGATGGAGTTTTGCAGCGTTAGTCCCACCCTCACTAATCTTGCTTCGTTATCAAACAATTCCAAAGCGACGACGATCGCAGTGACGATCAAAATGTGGGATCTATTTCTCACTCCGGTGTACTAAGCTAGGGAAAATGTGAGAAGAATTTCGCGTAGGCGAGTTTGAAAAGAAATTCACCGATTTAAGGAATCATTGCTGTTCTGGCATTCCTCCAAGTCATGACCGGTAGATCGTTGTGGTCAATTCAAGCACATTGGCCTGACACTACAAATCAATAATTCTGTGGTGTCCGAGTCCTGGACTACTTTTGGTAGCAGCTGCCGTATGCGCTGGTTGTTAAACTGTGCGAATTTTGATCTTAAAGACCAAATAAACGCCCGGCGACCCCAGGACATACTTGTGGACATTTGTTGAACCTATAGGGGCTCTTTGATGATAACTCCGTAGACCTTGAGGTGATACAACCGCAGGCAGTGGGGACAGATGAAATTGTTGGATGCTCAGGAAGTGTAGTAGTAACAGCTGTTGATCAGGCACCACACGCTTATGTGACATAACGCCTGCCGACGTCCATTCTTGCTGACACATCAATCCACATTTGAGTCCGTAACGGTCATGATTTCACTTCTCTTGTTGGCTACTGGCTTCCAAATCATCTGACGACTTGATTCGCCGGTCAAGTCATCAGATTGTTAATGGACTGCTTCGCCTCCTACAACGAGCCACGAAGATGTAGGACCTGTAGCGGCTAAGCGGTGATGGTGTACGCTCAGTACGCCACAACTTCCGGCCATACCTCTAGTTGTTAGAAGCAGGACGCCATTTGGTTGGAACACTTTATTCTGTACAGGATAGTGAAGGGGAAATTTGGCAACCGGACGAGGAGGCGTCCGGCGCCGCGGAGGCGGCGTCCGTGAGGGCGACGAGCCCTGTGTCGCCGAAGGTCGCCGCCGCAAAAGTGTCGTTACAGATTGTTTACGCTAGTGGTCTGGCTGTGCCCGCCAATGAACCAATCAGGGAGAAGAGGTGCGTTGATTGGCTCCGAGCCCACGCGAAGGTAATGATAAGCCTCGCGTGGTGCAGGCAGAGAATCGACCGAATGCGTGGTGCAGACAATGAATTGCAACGAGACAAATCGAAGCCGGGCAGACGTGCGTGCCATAGCAGGCTGTCGCCAGGACACAGGTGCAGGCGCTAGAGAGAGGCGCGAGGTAACCGTAATGGCTGTCCACTACAGACCCAGATCGAGGGGACGAGACGCGTTACTTAGGCTGCGTACCCGTGACAAATGTCGAATATGGTGAATGCGATGTCACGCCTAGGCACAGTCGCATGTCGTCTGCGCCCAGTCCTTGCATTAGGGGGTTGAGCGAGTCGTAACTCTTGCTGGTGCCTTCGATGGGAAAGAGGGCGTAAGGTAGACTAATGATTGTCTACCAAAAAAGATTGTGCATGTTTCCCATAAAATATACTTGAATTTATAAAACAATCAAAAATCAATGCGAAAAATGCCGACTAGGTAAGTAGTCATTTTTGCTGAGTACAGTTTCTACTAGAGTTCGAAAATAAATGGATTGAAAATACGAAATCCTGGCGAGCTCGAAATACCGTAGAGTTATGCCACATGTTACTCATTATTACAGGCTTACCTAAGTAATCCTTCCAAACTGAAAACGCATTTCAGAAGTTCGGTTCGTATCTCATGAGATCTTGATTCACAAAGACCAGTTAACGTGTAACTCGTATATAGTATAAGCCCGTTTTTGCAAACACCTCTGTGTGGTAAGAGAGTACTTCTGCCCCCAATCGTTTATTCCTCGAAGCAGTAGACTTACGGCCAGTATGGGATGACTTTCTGCACAAAAATTAAAATATGAGCTGAATCATTAGAAACTATAAGCATACGGAGCACGCACTTTATAAAACAAAGCTGGTCTTTATGATAGAACGAAGACCTCGACGTGAATATGCCTGTTTTATGTCCGTGGTTATAAAATTATTTGCGGCCCCGATCTAATTACTTTCAATAAGGATTTCCCAAGTAGTTACTGGCGTCTTTATTATTAGCCAATTAAAAATTAACACGACAGACGTGCCAAAAACCGCTGGATATATGCGCCCCTAGAATAGTGTTGTACCTTTGCTGCAGAGGCTTTCCAGACATTAGTTGCCCATATGTCACATTAGCCTCGTTGGTGTTCCAAATCAGTTGATTGCATAATCCTAGTTTTATTATCCATTCATCCGTAGACTTAGCATAGGCCCACGGCGTGCTAATAGGTGGCTGTTAGGATTTTGTTCTTTTGTAATGTGTTCAACGGACTAAATTCTCAGCCAGTCATCCTTGCATCCGCGTTCTTATATCAAATTATGAGCATGGAGAGTGTCGGGGCCGGTCGTCCTGGAAGACGTATAAAGTCTCTTGTCGTTCAGGTTTGTTTCAACGGCGAACTAATTCTCGGATAAATCTGCTTAAAATGGTGCTATCTTCAAGCTCCCTACGCAGCTATTCAGGGGTTTCTGTGCAAAAGGACAGTTCACTTATTTCCAGCCTAGGGTGTGGAATTTAACTGATGATAAATGCGAAGTAAATTTATTCATGAAATTTTAAATGACAGTGAATTTACTCCCTGATTGTTTGGCCGTCTCTTGGAGTGTAATGATTACTTTGTTGGATTTATTGAAGTTTGCGAAGACGGAAAACTTGAAGATAGCAAAATATTGGAGGGGGTACCGGTAAAGTCAGGGGAAGCCGGGATAACCATTGCTGGTTTACTAAACATAGTTGACGAGTCATAGTCATGACTGTCTTGGTAGCTCTAGATTTGGTCGATGGGCGCAACGGGGTGAGCGCGTGTCGGTATTCGGTCAGTTGACCTTTACACACAACGAAACGCCTCCAGATCCTTGCGTCCGAGGCCAAAAAATGGACGTGATGTGCCCTACTTCCACTAACTTGCAGTATGTGCGATGGGTTATTATTTGGAATGTTACTCATCTTGGCGGTCGCCAGCAACCACGTTCGCCGAGTGTCCCAAAGAGTAGGTTCAGCACTGTTAACTTGTGCGCGAATTACTTAGTAACGTGGCAGACTTGCGCATCAATCTCAACACCCTCTCTTCCCTCGCCCACCGGACAAGACAATGTCAGGACTGGAGGTAGGCTCGAGGGCAGTAAATGAAAGGCTGGACAACCCTCTACGCGTGCCGCGGTCGAACTTATCCCCCGTGAACTTCACCAAGATTCCACAGAATCGAGGGGAGGGGGGCGACTTGGATCCCGCCTTCATGAGGGTGTTGTCGAGACCAGACTGGGAAGTAGCCTTGAGTTTTACTCCCAGCCCTCGAGCCAAGTAGCCCACATAAACACACGACTGACTACGAGGACCGAATTATCCAACCGAGTAAAAGCATTATAAGCCACGACTTTGGCGCATCGGTATAGTTTCAAGGCACGTCAGATTTCTTTTAGTGAGAAATGTGCTGATCAGCCGTAGGAATGAATTTCACGGTTTTGTCTTTGAACGCTCTTCTCTCTTCTATGCGTTAGGCCATTGTCCTAGCCTGTCAGTCATCTGACGCTGTTGAAGTAGCGTTAATGAGGCAGTCTAGAGGGGCTGGCAAAGTGACAGAATGGAAGATCCTGTAGCTGAATGACCGTTTCTCCTTGTTACCGGTGCGATGTTGATACATAACTCAAAGACATCTCGCTGTTACTCGCGTCACCTTGTTCCTGGTCGCCATATCCATGACGGAGAAACATTTCTCAACTCACAAAGATAGATCTCAGTTGTCCGCACTGGATCTAAGGTGTGTTCAGCGTGCTTTCATGCGGTATCGTTGACTTGCCAAAATATCCTCCGGGAGGTTATGCTTTGGATATTGCATCTACCTATATATGTATGCTTTTCAGAGTGAACGCTTATTGAAGCGGCCGGAAGACACCTGTCTGTTTGGCAAGGAGAAAGTTGTAGTCGACCAAATTCGCTTCAAGCGTGCAACTTGCTACATCCAACACTTATTTCTGAATCAGGTGCATGTTTATAAGAAGCCTGGCTTATCGTGTGACATGTCTAACCCAGCCTATTCTCCTTACAAGGGGAAGCACAAACGCCCAGGGATATTATTTGTAAAATAATTAAGTTGCAATTTCAGACTTAGAGGACTGTGGTCAGTTTTACGCAACATTATGCATT
>CACRXP010000566.1:398078-418772 GCA_902702965.1 Spirometra erinaceieuropaei
GTTGTGGTAAAAGTGGTGACGATGGTGTTGGCGCGCCCAAAACTGGCCACGCGGTAGATGCGCTGGACCAACACGGAGACCATATCGGATTCTGGCAGGCGTTATCAGAATGTGCACCATAACAAGTGCTAACATTCGGGGTGTGAGCTCAGGCTCAGTTTCCGGCTCATGTCTAAACTGGGATCTCTGCCGCCCCCGTTTTTGATTTTGGTTAACATTATGGTCAGGTGTAGTGTGAACCAGCGGGTTTGCAGTGAAGCACCAAGGTGTGGGCTCGGTCGCACCATCCATCCGCGCCCTCCCCAGCCTCTGGCCTTCTAGACTATGTCTTGACACCGGTCTAGGTGGGGAGCCGAGAGTGCGGTAGATGTTGTGCAAATCTACTACCGCTATAAACAAACTCGCACACACGTCACCGTGCCTGCTTTCACCTTCCTGCGGAGCACACGGTGGACATCGTCGGGACGCAATCAAATTGACAATGGTGACGGTGGTTATGTTAGGAATAATGTAGACGATGAATCGGCTGTAACCTTGCGTTAATGATGATCGAGGTTTGCAGAGTGAGACCAGTGTACGTGCATCACCAGCTTTGAATTTCGCCTGTCCTCTTAATTTAGTAAAATTGACTGATTAAGAATGTTTAAGACTGTTTCGTGAGAGCTTTTTTCTTTATCAAGTTAAGAATTTACTTTCAGTTTACAGCTTTTAACGCGGTAGGGCTTTTCTATCTTTGACCGCTGAATTACCTCAACCGTGGGGCTTTTTCCAAACGATACAGTGTAAGTTTCATTCAATCCCATAACTGAAGGTGAAAGTTCGAGTTCCAGGTTTATGTACGGGTAAAAGGTGGACTGGTCGAGCACAGGAATGGATTTTTTATTGTTCTAAGCTTTCGAACTAGTGAAGGTGTCCACCGTCAGGAACAGTGGCAACAATTCTGACAATTTCGACACGGGACGTGATACATTATCCCTAGATTTCTCCTCGGGGTATAACTGCTGTTTAATATTCATGATCTTGCTGTACACGAATGGGTTGGACCGGTGTAGAAGTCTACTACCTAGTTACTCAGCAATGCGCTCGGTCGCTCCTGAGAGTCCTTTATTTATGGCAGAGAATGCCATATCTTTGGAGGAGAGTTGCTATTTGGGTCCTCTGGGAGCGATCGCGTAGGAAGCTACTTAAAAGTGTCTTCAGATAGTCATCCTCGTTCGTGAGAAGTCAGATTTTACAAGCTAATAAGATTTACGTGTCATTTCTTGCCTAACTATGAATTTGCCCCCAAGGCGGGTGTTGAAGTAGACCAGTTGGTTGCGTTTCAACTTGCGCCTGGGGTATCCAGGAGAAATTGCCAACGACGTTACTTCGGGCTGAAATAACGGCAGAATTTGTTAGTATACCTCCAATGCCGCAGGGAATGAGAGCCTTTCCCTGTTGTTCTGTCCTCTAAACGCGCTTGCAGTCGCACGGCAGTGTAATAGGCAACTGAGGGCACTGTATAAATGTATGCATTTAAACAAGAAGGCGTTTTTGATCTGGAAAGAGTACTTAGTTGGTTTTAATATTTGCAGTCAAACAGCACTGTCTTGAACTGTTTCCGTCGGAAGAGGATGCTGACTTTAAACTGCGCATTTTCCTAACTATCTGCAAACGTTACACCTGTTAAAAAATGACTGCGGAATTACAGTGACATTTCTATTGATCTTCAAAAAATTGTGTGTGAAAATATACTTCCCTGTGCGACATTTTTTGCACCAGCCTTCCGTGTCTTTCAGTTTTTGATGCGTCCTTTGATTCCCTAACAATTTCAGAATCAAGTAACCCCTGTATTTGTGGTCAGGTTTTCTGAACCACGCGCTGAGTACTCTTCAGGTAAGAAGCTGAGTCATGGAAAATCCGTTACTACAAGTCTTTTAAACCGCAGATGCTGTCGCCCTTGGTATAATATGTTATAAGGACGGAATTTGCTAAGCTATAAGTGTAAAATGATATGTTGTGCCTTCCTTTTATAAAATTTATCTGTGTCTACAAATATCTAAAATAATCAGTGGAAAATGTTATACAAGTAAAACGGCTGAGTTCAACGCGCACAAAACACGCATCCAAATGTGCGGAAAGTTTGACCCATGTAAAATGGATTCAGCTAACTCGTAAACAGACTTTCAGAAATGACAAAAGTTAGTAAATACATGCACCCTCGTAGAACCAGTCTCGCATGGAACATTTCTGCTGATGCCGTTAACCCAAACCTATTGGCCTACTTAAGTTGGCCTGTTTACTCCAAATACCCAGAAATTCATATTTTACTGTGGCTCCAATCTGGGTTCAATCTCAGTAATTCTGACGGGCATTCTGCGATGAAATATCTTTCCGTTTGAACACTTGTATCATATTGTCAGTCCAGTAGATTGGTAGAATATCTCGTTCCGTTTTACCTTACGCTGACTTCCTCTAAATCCACACCCGATAACGGCTTTTAGGCATTTAAAACTAGCTAGACACATGATGATAATTGGCAATTTAGCTTTGTAAGCGTATGTCCTAATCTTCAAAGAAACATTTACTGCGCCTCTGGTGATCATTCAGACAAGATCGAACAAACGACTTGTTCGGTCTCCTCAGCTGAAATTTTGTCATGTGCAGCTGTACAAACCTTAGCCAAGAATTTTCTCCTTCAAGTGCTATATGGTCATTTTTTAAGCTCCATTCCACATTCAATTAACACTTCTGCCATCCAAGTCGTTTCGGATTTAAATCACAGTCAGTTAATTAGAGCTCACGAAATCTGGACAGGCAAGCATTTGAGTCTAGAACGGACAAGCGAAGGAGCACTATTACGCACCCACTGCCCCCCATGCACGTAGCACGCGAGGCGTAGTAATTAATTTTGTACCGATATGTCTGAAATTAGTCCTAGTCTTATTATTTTTTGAGCTCGGTGAAAGCCGATCTCTGTCTTGCCAGTAGTCAAGCCGCTGGTCCTAAAAGAACTGCGGTCTTGTAAAGAGAATTAACTACATTACGCTGTTATGTGAACTCCCGTAAATTGGACAAACCTCAGAGTTACAGATAGGGCGAAGAGAACTCAGGAAGCCGCGGTACAGTAACACGGTTTTTGAAGAGATGCCATGTAATATGGTTCACCAAACATATAGGAGAGAAAATGGGCAATTTTGTGCTATTCGTTCTAACAAGAGTGTTAAACTCTAAGAAGACGAAGATGCGACCACTGAAACAAAAATGTATTGGCCTAATGTTTCGGATTCTCACTCGCACTCGTCATCAGAGACGGTCGCAGATAAGAGAGGTGTTGACACAAGGCGGGCAACCAACAATCCCACTGACAGTGAGCCAGACTGCTTAGAGTTCGTCACGCCAGCATCCAACACGGATGATGAAAATCGGCAATTAAAGACTCGGACGCGGACTGACGAGCCATCATCGCCTTAATTACGGCTCCCGCGCTGATCATTGGGACCGTTATTTATAGCAACCATGTGACCACACGGCAACTACAATGGGTGGGCTAACTCATGAAATGCCAACCGAAATTCCGAAATGCGTTTCCGTTTCGAAAAAATTAATTAAATAGGGTTGTAAAACTAGTCAGCCTGCAAAATAATTCTATAATAATTCAATTACCTAAGGATGCCGGATTTCGAACGAACTTCCTTCGCGCTGCATGCAGAAACTGTACTCTGCAAAATATGACTACTTAAGTAGCATGCAGTTTTCTCTTTGATTTTCGATGCCCCTAAAAGTTTAATTATAGTTCATGGAAAACATACATAAAGTATCCATTCTTTTGCCCATTCGGTAGGAAATTACGTCTTCTTTCAATTTTATACTCGAAGGAGGGGTTCAAGTCGGTTATATAAAACTTTTCCAATTCCCTAATAATTTTGAACCCGACCTGCCGTCACGCTTGCATTCAATGTTTCTAAACTGCAGGCCATGTATTTTTGGCGTACGGAAAACCACATATTATTCTGCGGTATTGAGAGGAGACCATATGGGGTTCATAAAATTTGGGATTGGATTTGATCCGTATCGTTAACTTTACAAGCCCCATTGGTAAATGCGGAAACATGACGTTTTATGAACGGCCATTACACGGTATTTAAAAGTCTTACAATTAGACACTTTTTGACACTGAATTATGTCCCTCTTTAGAGTATGTAATTAAAAGAAGACGTAATTTTCTACAGAATGAGTGGAACATTGAATATTTTGATGCATGTTTTCCACGAACTATAATTGAAAATTTAGAGGCATCGAAAATCAATGAGAACAATTCATGAAACATAGGCAGTCATTTTTTACAGATGGCAGTTTTTGCATGCAGACGATAGGAGCTTCATTCGAAAGCCATTATTCTGAGGTAACTGAATTATTATAGAATTTTGTTACGGACTGATTGGTTTTACAACCCTCCTAATTAATCTTTTTGAAACGAAAACGCATTTCGGAATTTCAATTGGCATTTTATGAGTTAGCCTACCTACTTTACGTACTATAAATACTGCAGTCTTTGTGCCAGTGATACTTTTATCTTCGGCTGTGTCTCATGATGGCTTCGAATGAGAATCGGAAACGTCAGGCCAATAAATTTCTTGGTTCAGTGATCGCATCCTCTTCCACTTCCACTTTTTCTCTACTTTGCCTGTTGTCACCACAATCACCGCGCAGGGCCAGTGCGACTCGGTCTAGTCCTCGACCTACCGTCTCGTCAGTTATATTTTTACAAAAAAAAATAATTTAAAGCCGTAAGCGTAAAGATAACCAAATTATAATGATGAGGAACCATTCTGACCCAATGTGAGATGTGATGTTTAAATCGGTTGTAAATAAACTGACAGCCAATGTTCTAGATTAACTAGAATAAACAAGCGGAGTACACTGTAGCTTCGATAACCCACTGATCGGCTACTTTTTAACGTTTCGACGAAAGAGGAGACAGCGTGCACATACCACCAGTCGCGGTTCTGGCAGCTGCTGGAATACGTTGTGGTTTGGAATCGAGATCGAGTGAACGTGCCGGTAACTAAGGGGATCCGCGACGCCGACGGTTAGACAGATCACCGCCTCATCGCCTCTATTATAAGGATTTCGATTGAAACCTCATAGGACACAGCAAGGCAAACGACCAACAAGTTCGACCATCTTCTTCGAAGATGTTTAACGCCGATGCGAGTTCCAGGAACAATTTGAGAAGACGCAGAAGCGATCGCTGTAACAAGGGCTTTATTCGTCTGACGTTTCGGATTCACACTTGAACCCATCATCACAGACAGTGACAGAAACGGATGATTTGTGCTTATAAAGTAGCGGCATTTATGGGATGGAGTGGCTAAGCTACCGCATACTTGTCGTAATTAACCACTCTCCCCTTCATCAAGAATTTTCGGCCGCTGGGACGCTAATTGCTTTATGGGCAGCTTGAAAGTTTATAATTACTGAAATCTCATCACCCGTGTTGGATGCTGACGTGATGATTGCGCGGTCATCTGGTTCACCGGCCTGCGCGCTTCCCGAGTGGTTAATTTACGTTGGCTAGACTATGTCTCAGTATCGAATTTGGAGTCGGGATGCCATTACACTTTTTGACAGACTGGGTTCCCGTGAGCCATTACTCAAGCAGTTAGTGCCTCACGCGATTACCTCCTCTCTCGAGAATTTCGACCTCATCGAATTTGAATGTGTGGCCGGATGTAGTCAAATGAGAAGCAGACACATGTGGCTGGAATGATTATTTCAGACTTTTTATGTCACCAGTCAGCCATATCCAAATCCCCGCTTGGAGCAACTGAGCTTACTTCCCACGCTGATTTGGTCCCTAATTGAACGTTATGACGATTGAACCATGGACGCGTTGTTTTGCCGGTTGCGATCAATTTCAATCGCGTTGCGGGAGCTTTTTACCCCGGTTTCCTTTGGGGCCTCATCTACAGCTCCGTGGTTAGTTGCAGAACGACTAGTAATACGTACAGAGGAAAGCTATCCGAACCTACAGCTGACAAAGGCTGAAAGGTGATGATTTGTGAGTCGGCAATAACCTTTCCTACCTGCCTTGTCTATGGGTACACTTCTAGAAGTCTGACTCTCTGCCCTGAGAAAAGAACGGAATTGCCCCATCACTGACAGCTTCTCATACCAGGGCTTTTAGCGCATCGTGATGGTTTAAAAGTGTGTCAGATTATTTATACTGACAAATATGCGCCGAACGAGTCGACCATACTCACACATTCCGTTCCCGTGCACAAATCGACTGCCCGGTTCGACCAATGGCTGTTCCAGTGTCTCAGGTGCCTAACCCAACCCACCGAATCACCCGCCCACTCAGATAAACAATTCATACACCATCATAGGGTATTTAACGCACAAACGACGCATGAAGAGTGTCCTTCGATGTGACGTCAATTTTCACACCCTTTCCACAGTATCACACCGTTCAAACCTTCTGAAGTCTGTTAAAGGATAATAACCTCGGCATGAGGCCTTTTATCGAACTGTTTTCGCCTTCAATGAAACTGTGTACGAACAAGTCAAAGGGGTCGCCACTGCCCAGCCCAGGTGCTCATGCGGTATTGCGGCGACCGGAAGCATTGACTTTCGATCACTATTGACCACCTCAGTAATGAACAGGAGTTATTGATGACACCTGTGTCATCCTGAATCGAGACAACATTAAATAATTTATGTAACGCCTAAACTCGATCCGCCCGGTAGAGAAAGGGAAAACTGTCATGTGCCGTTCCAGACGTTCTGCTAGACAAATATTATGTGGGGAAATCAAAACAAGGGTTTATTGAAAGGCGCCGATCGCCTCTCTTATTCCAAGTTGCCTTGGCAACCACCCTTTTACGCAAAAACACAATTGTGTGAGAAGAAGCCACTGCCGCCTAGTTCACTTTCCAGAAAGCCAGACAACAAGAAGACCTACATTCTGTTTGTGTGGAAACTCTTTACAGCCAACAGATACCCTGGCAGTTTATCGAAAAATGCAGACGAGGAGTCTGTAACACGAACTCGAAGGTGGAGTAAAAACCCAGAGTCTGGCGCGCTGTGTCTTTATAGGTGGTATGTCCGAAGAATTTGTCAGAATAATGAAAGAACTTCAGATGGGGTCTCGCACAAACCATAAGCTACACTCCTAAGGAACCACTACTTCTCAACTGGAAATCTGGTGTCATTCAGCAGACAGAATGCAACAATATGTTGACCAGCTCCGTTGGTGAAACCAGTATGCAGCTCCAAACACTACTGCATGAATATGGGCAGTCTGCGAGACAGAAAAATAAACTGATCATGGCGGCTGCCCACTCCTCCTTGTCGGGGCATGAGTTTGATTTTGGTAGTAGTAGGGTGTCTAACGCAAATTAACTTGAAGTAGCCCGTGGACCGTGTCATACGTACATGGGTTTCATGGGTGGGACAATACGCAGGACGAAGAGCCGGCGGAATGCAAGTACGTTCAACAAGTCAATAAATTTCCGCCGAGAGGCTTATTGTATTCTGACGCATGTCAAAGAGTGAGCGCGATAAGTTAAAAAAATATACCTAAAGCAACCTTCAATTAATAACGGATTTTAAATAAACCGCCGCTGGAAAGTTTGAATTTAGTCAGGAAGGCAAGGAAATTTTAATCAATGGAAACAGTACATAATAAGTGATTAGGCAGTCTCACGGAATTTTAATGTACATGCTAGAGTTGCCAGATAAGTGGGATCTGCACCCTACCGTCGCCCTGAATTTAACTGAGTAAGGATATGAGGACAATAGCTAAACCGGGTTTCGCGTCTGCTAAAGGAGTCTTTCGTTCGTCGAAGCATTCTATCAACAGACTATTTGTCTGCCAGCTACACACCGGGCGCTGAGTGGACGAATTTATGGCTCGGCTAAAGGGCATTCACGGCAGATGACACCTGAATACACATGGAGCTATTCCTTGCCTTTATTTCTTGACGTTTCACGAGTGAAAGTTCTGCATGTCAGAACAATAAACAACCGGTCCAGGTGATCTTCAGTTATTACTATTCAACTGCGTATTTTAGCGCATGACGTGTGGGACTAGGTCCCGAGAAATTGTATGCTGTTGTATTTGTAAACATGAAATGATCATTTGTTTTTAAGTTTCCGTTGACCGACTTGCTGTGCGAATATCTGGTTACTCGTATGCAAGGGGCACTCGCCGAGACGATTTGATTGTTGGCATGGAAAGTATTTCAGTCTTTGACTTATTACTGCAGGTTATAACTCTATCAGATGACGATATAACCGAGCGCCTCAACTCCTCAGGTTGGTTTTTGTGCGTCAGGCCGTGTGAAAAAAGGGCATGGGATAGTAGTAACTAATCCTAGCCACCTTCGCCTTCGTCGTCCACTTTGCATGCTACAATCCGGAGGCTTTTAAGTTTAAAATGTACCTGTCTTACTTCACGTGTAGGTAAATTGGGTCCTGATGGCAACAGAGGTCCTGCTTCCTCAGTACGCAGGTGAACATGCTCAGGAGATTAAGCTTAAAAGACAGAGAATGCTCGATGCTTGGCAGAGGCTGAACGAGACCTTGGAGCAGCATCGTCGGCTATTGCGGGAAGCAAGCGCCCTCGACAAATGGCTGGCGGACTGGACGCACTTTCTTAACTGGACCATATTTACCAGAAAAATCCTGGAGGATGACAAGACTTTGCAAAACTGCAGAGTTGGGTTGCCTGAGCAGGAAGTTAACGCAGGGTACGTTGTGTTACTTTTCTCCTAAACGTTGTTGTCGTATAAACTAAAGCAGTCCGACTTATTTCGAAAGTCTGCTGATGCCGTACTATTCTCAGGTATGAGGACAATGATTGAGTTCTGTTTTAAGGGATTCCATCAGCAAACGACTGTTTTTCTCTAAATCGCGTTCAACTCGATGCAACCGAAAAACCGAATGATTTTATTGCAGCCATCGGACCAAAACGGGACTGTAGAAAGCCCGGGGACAGCTCCCTAGTAGAACCTTTCTTTGTCGTACTTTTGTCGGTTTTTAAACAGATTACTTACTATAGCATTCGATCTTGATGCACTGCCTGATGTATTTTGTAATAAATTGTGGAAATTTCGCAAAATGTCAACGCTGTTCCCAATGGCAGAATATTTTTTGGAGTTTTCAACCATGGAAAATCGGTAATCTTGATCCGACCATAAGGGACGAATGACGCTGAATGAAACAAGCAGATACTGCGTTGGCCAGACTTGCCGGTCTGTCGGAGATAGGTCGTCGAGCACAATCACAATGTCGTCTGTTGTCTTTGTTTAATGCCCTGTCTAGTTACGGTTGTCAATCTCTAATCTAGACGAATCCAGACACGCTGATAGCTCTGCTAAACTGTACTGCGGACGCATGAGCTGTCCAGACGAGCACAGTCCTTTTTTGTCTGCATCAGTGCAAGAAGTCACGCATATCGTCAGTATGGCCGATGATGTCCACCGTGTGTCCATGCCATGATGAGAGCAGAACGGCGAATCGCGCATCTGCTGCATTTTCTCCTCCCTCACCCTCCCAGAGACCTGGCAACACAATGCCAAACAATCGGAAGTGTTATCGGGCAGAGTGACGGACAAAACAAAGTGGTCTGTTTACGCGTGTCGCGCAGGGTAGACAGGATCTTTACAGAAGCCGGCGAGACGACTCGCATGTCATCTAAATGGGAGTGCCATATAGACCACATTCACGAGAAGCCGTTGCTATCTGGCTATTCAACCAAAGAGAAGCAAATGTTCTCATAAGTTTACAGTGAGAAATGCATTGAGATGCCGTGGGAGTAATGTTGATCGCGCTCCGTCATTCACCGGTCCGCAGCTTAAACTGGCCAATCATCTGATGCGGACATTGGGTGCAAGTGGCGGGCGCGACTGAAGCCTGCGCCGCAACTTTCCAATACATTCCGCATTAATGACGTTTGTTATATGATGTGCAGATTTTAGGCGGCCCGGTTAACGTAAGTCGTGTCGTTAAATAGTTCCCTGTTGTCCTACTCCGTTTCCAGCATGTCTCGACGTAGGGACAATCCGATTATATACAGGCTCCCCAATCTTGTCCCACATCAGTAAAAAACTGGCAAAGTAGACGTTCATCTCCGACATGACTTACTGCTGTCTGCACTAGCCGAGAAGCCACTGCTCCCTGAACCAACAACTTACATACCTGGACAGAATAAATTACTCCTGGCGACTAAAACTAAATTTGGTTTGAGTGACTGACTATTACGCATTGACTTCACTAGTAGAGGCCTGTGAGCCTGGTTTTTCGCGACAGGCAACTGTCACTCTGTCAATAATCTGTCAGAGTGCATGTAATTTGAATCTACCTTTCTTGAAAATTTTTCGATTACATCAGATTGGTCAGTCACTCGGCTGCTTTACAACCTCCGCAGTAGTGGAGCTCAGTCGGACGAAATCTGTGTCTCTTCCGAGGTTAAGTTGTCACTCCGAAAATCTTACGCACGTATTTGGTCTAAGTATATTTGTAAACGGCAGAACCCGCACCAAACTAAGCGCATTAAGATATTATAAGATTTTTGTTTAAAAACGAATTCTGATGAATCAGTGAAAATCTAGTGGTTTTCATAATCGCCGATTGGATGACAGAACTGTTTGAACAGGAATGCTTTTAGTCGGTCTCAGTCTGTCTTATGGCGGCCTACGCTAACAGCACGTTTTTTACTGTCAAAAACCATATGCTATTTCAGCTCAAAAAACCTGCTCAACGCATTCTTCTCAGACGTGCAGTCTAGGAATCAGAATGAAATCAATAGCAATTTTCTTTTCTTAATATGCGCATCAGACGAATCCCAACGGCAAAACTAAGACGACGGTCTATAGAACAGTATTCCAGTCGGTGAACGATTTTGCAAGATTTTAACCAAAACTGTGAAATGTGTTCAGTAAGGACTACCATCGTGGGGAGCGTAGTATTAATGACCACACGGAACATTCCTAGCCAGAACGTTGGCTTTGAATTCACTTTTTGTCGACTCCCTCGAAAAACGGTACTTTGTATGATGTGATTACTTATTTAGTGTGCACTGTTCGAACAGACTATCGAATTAACTGAAACATGTTTCGTAGAATGTAGCCACCAAAATATTTTTTACTGTACTCCTTTGGTAGCAAATTCCGTTTTCTCCGAATTTTTTCTCAGAAAAAGTATCTTTCGGTTAAAAAAACTTTTTACTTATAATATTTTTAATGCTCATCGAGTGCCAATTCTGACGGCATTGTGCACGTCCATTTTAATCCTTCTCAAAAAGGACAATTTATTTACTAAGCAATTTTCACATATATTTTCGGTGCGCCTATAAAATTTTTTACCGAAAAAGCAGATTATATGCTTTCTTTAAACCGTTTTATGGAGAAGCACGTCGTCTTCATGTCTTATATCATGTGGAAGGATATATTGAGTTTTTTAAAATCATTTCTTAATTCTCAGTCGGACATATCATTAGCTTTAAACGATTTTAGTCTACAAGGTTTGTACTTTCTGAGTAAGAAAATTCGTGTATTCTTTTATGAAAAGAGGAAATATTTTGTGCGCACTTTCTAAGAAACAGTTTTAATTTTGTAAGAGCAGCGACTGTATATAAGATCAATACATACTAAATAAGTAACCACATCTTACAAAGAACGGTTTTTCTAGGAATTTAAAAAGAATTGCAATCAAAAACCAACGTCCTAGCAAACCGTAAATATCATAGGAGTGTTGTGCATGAAAATCAATATTACACCTCCCTCACGCAGGTAATCTTTCCTAATCGAGAACGAATTTCAGAATTTCAACCGACATTTCATGTGAGTGATCATTTATTATAGACAGAATACTATTTCTCAATCGTCATGTTAATCCTCAGATATTTCTTAATACCGTTAAATGGCCGTTCATGAACCGTCATTCATCTACATTTACGAATGTGGCTTGTAAAGTTAATAATATTGCTCAAATCCACTGCCTAATTTTATGAACCTCATATGGTCTTCTCTTAACACCGTAGAGAAATGCATGGTTTTTCGTACACGGAAAATATACAGCTTGTAGTTTTGAAACCCTGAATGCAAGTGCAACAGCAGGTCGGGTTCAAAATTATTCGGGAATTAGAAAAGTTTTTTAAAACCGAATTATACTCTCTTTTTGAGTATGAAATCGGAAGACGTGAATTTCTACCGAATAGGTAAAAGAATGAATATTTTATGCATGTTTTCCATGAAATGTAGTTGAATTTTCAAGGGGATCGAAAATCAATGAGAAAATTGCATGCTACATAAGTAGTCATTTGTGCAGAGTATAGACATTGCAAGCAGCCGAAAATAAGTTCTTTTGAAAGCCGACACCCCGAGGTAACTGAATCGTTATAGATTTATGCTGCATCAGAATTAGTTTTACAACAATACTTAATTTATCATTTCGAAACGAGAATGCATTTCGAAATTTTGGTTGACATTTTCATGAGTTAGCACATCTACTGTAGGCATATCCGAGTTTAGCCATTAGATGATTCAGATGTACGTTCCGACGCCTATTAATCACGCCTGTCGCTAAGCTCTAACGAACAAAGTTCAAGCTTTCTAATAAGACACTACGATTACACTTCCATGTACAGCACAGCATCTTTGGAATCTAAAGGCGGACGGATTTGACTGTCCACATTCCCTAGTGCCCGCTATCGCGATTTTCATTTGCTTTGGTTACTGATGTGTTAAATTGCCTAATAATATTTTTCGGTCGTCCTCGCCTGTTTATTTGTAAAAAGATAGCAAGTTTTCAAATACCAAGCAGCCCAAGATGTGACCGAATGACTTGAACGAGAGCGTTTAAAATGGTAAGTTTGTGCATATTTTATCTTGGTTATGATGAAGGCGATCTGCTTCTCCTTTGATGCGGCTTTTTCATGTTTTCCGGAAATATACCGTGGTATTTTTGATGTAATTTTGCACGTATGATCCAAATTTGCCTAAACAAAGATTACTCCAATCGAATGACTTCAGGTTGGCGACAACCTCTTTTCGCATGAGATGCATGTATTTCAAAAACAAAATCAAAAAGTTGTCCTTCTGTCTCCCGCTTCCAGAGTTTAAAAAACACATCGCATCGGGATAACGGCAGCGTTTAAATGTGCGGGAAGGGAAAAGTCTGGTTTAGAATACTGCAGCCTTCAAGGACTGCAAGTGTCTGCTATCCCATGATCAGCAAACCATGTCCCTCGCAGCCTGACGTGCTCTGGAAGCTCTCCGGTGCCGGGTTCCCTGCTTGAGCTCCCGCTGAGTATACATATCGTGAGCGAGGCTGCCCAGTCATCTTCGTCGTCTTTCCGACCCGTTGTTGGTCAAAATCCTGGTTAAGTGTTTGCCGATATAAGTGAACATGCTCGTCCCAGGAGGCCTTCCCACGTGACTGATTCCCTTGTTTCGGGAATGTCTCTGCACCGAATACGGTAGCGAGAGGTCATTGTGCTTGTTGCTGAATGGCGGACCTGAGAATCATAACTCGAGCACCTCGCGCCTCACGCGGTTTATTGTGGACCAGGGGGTGTGGCGGTACGCCTAGGTGCGGGCCTGGTCGTATCAGCCACCTACGCCATCGAAGAAGGACACACGATAGCTGGGACATGAGCTTGATTAGCTTGAAGTTTCGGATTCCTACTCGAACCCATCATCAGAGAAAAAAGCAGATACGGATGCTTCATGCACAAGGAGCTGCAGTATTTATAGGATGCAGTCGCCATGCTATCGCATACCTATGAACATTCACGACACCCCCCTTCATCCGAGATCGCCGTACTTGGTGTGCTAATTGTTTGATGGCCAACATTCGCGTCGTTCATTGCTGCAATTTCATCACGTGCGTTGGATGTTGATGTAATGATTTCTCAGCCATCTGACGCACCGACCCTGGCGTCGGGAAAATTGCTCACCTGTGCGCTGCCCGCGTGGTTAATTACTCCGCCTAGTCGAAGTCTCAGCACCGAGTATGGAAGGGGAACTTCATTGCACTTGTTAACGGACTGGAGGCCAGTAAACCATGACTCAAGCAGCTTCCGGCACACGCTGTTTTCACCTCATGCGAGAATTTCGGCCTCGTCGAATTTGAATGTGTGACCGGATGTCGTTGAATGAGCCACAGCTTGTGAGCTAGCGTCATTTCTCCGCACCGTTGCAGCGTGTTCGGCCATTCGCGTTCGGAGCTGTCCTCCGGTTTCTCCGACGCAGTTGCTTTGTCCGCAACTGCACCAGATCCGATAAACGACTCCAGACGTGTCTTGCCGTGGCACCGAAAGACCAGCTGTCATGAAAATAAACGTCTGGAGTCGTTTAGCGGATCTGGTGCAGTTGCGGACAAAGCAACTTCGTCGGTGAAAAAGCCTTGCACAGCATGAAAAACGCACGAATTGCCATTAAGAGTCGAGTATAGACTCAACAGAAGGCAGCTCTCCGGACCTCTAACACTGCCATATATTTCCACGGCAACGGGCAGCATTAAATAATAACCAGTTGTCAGGCGAATATAAATCGCTAGATAAGAAATCGATAGGATTGACTAAAAGAGGTTTTATTCCCAGCGAGGAAAAACTGCTTGTCGGACGGTCACTTGTTCCCCTTCTGATTCACTGTTGATTGTTTTTCTTCTATCAATTAATTTACTTTTTACTTCTCTCCCGCCACATTTTTCGCATCCACAGGCACTTCAGTTAATTTTCCGTCCGTTAGATTTGTGATCTTTTACTTTTCCCTAGCCTAGCCAGCACGAAAGAAATTTCACGAGAAAAACTAGATCATCTGGAACTCTGGAGAGAAATATTAGCACGAAAGGCGAGCCTCACCTGTCTTCTGCAAGACGGCTGTCGGTTGACGGAATGGATCCGCTCTGAACTGAAGAATGGCGGCGAAATGGCGAAGACAGCGCATTCAAGCCTGGAATCGTTGATTTGGAATTCTGCTAGATCCATCGAGGAGGATCCAAATTTTCCCCTCTACTCTACCTCATCGGAAACTGTTGAAAACCTACCAAGTCCGAATCCCCTTACCATCCGTAAAACAGCCGTGGAATGTCTACTTCAACGATCTGCCGCTGCCACGCATGCTATGGAGTGCGAAATGTCATTACTCCTAACGGAATTCTTCTTCGTCAAATGCCTATGGAAGAGACGCATGGCAGAACTCTCTTCTCGCATGAAACGTGCTGAAGTTCTGAGGTGTGTGTCCTTGTCGAAAAATTTTAAATGCTCCGCAAACAGCATGGGCACAGGTTTGCGCAAAGTGTCAAAACATCCTTCAATTTTTTTTTAAATATGCAATTCCAAGCTGCTAAAAATTCACACATCGGAAAAAAAGTTTAAAATCTGATGTCGCAAACAAGTGGCCTTTTTGATTGCTTTGGAATTCGGAGCTGTTTTTCAGCTAGGTGTGAGTTTTGGGAGTTTCCTCTACCATTGTGAGCATACCCAACCGCAACCAACGCAACAGCGAGTCCACGACTCGGTGGGTAGGGCGTTAGACTGCCAACCAACTGGTTGCGAGTTTAGGCCTCGTGGGTTGTATACCTCGGCATTGGGTATGGCTGACCGATGACGGCTAACACGCCAGAAATGGCCAATGCAGTCCCCGGCCTGTGCTGATAGTGCTCTTTTGCTCAGATTACGCGCCACTGTGTGACTGCTGGCGGGACTGAGAAGGGAGTCGCAAGGCTCGACCAGATGAGTCAGTTCCATAATGAGATCGGTGCACGTCCCTATTCCATCATCAAAGCATTCAGAGTAGATTGATTGCTTGATTGTATCGTCGATGTTTTGCCACTGAAAGACAGAGTCCAGATAGATCTGGTCAACCAGTGGTCACTTAGCGTTACTTGTAGACGTTTTCTGGCATATACTACAGTAGAAACGGTCTGTGTTTCGAAGAAGTTGCAGCATAATTGAACATTGATTTGTAAGGGAATTCGGAAGCTCAGCATTTACTTCCGCTGTACAGAATACGAAGATGTGATCACTGGAACAAGAATTTTATTGGCCTGACGGTTCGGATTCTCACTCGAACCGATCATCAGAGGCAGTCGAAGATAAGGGTAATGGTGGCACAATGAGTGCAGTATTTACAGCACGTGGCTGCCGTGGGACCATATGCGCACTGTAATTATCAGCTCTCGCAATCACCGCTGGAGTCGAAATTGATGCGATTATGGCTTGTCAGTCCGCGTCCGAATCGTTAATGGCCGTGATTTCGTCATCCGTGCTGGATGCTGGTGTGACGGTTGCTCGGCAAATTGGCTCACTGTCATCGGGATAATTGATCGCCCGCGCCCTCCCCACGTGACTGATTTCCCTGCCCAGGGTAATCTCAGCACGGAATATGGTAACGGGAGGTCATTGCGCTTGCTGATGGATTGCGGGCCTAAGAACCATGACTCTAGCAGCTCGCCGCTCACGCGGTTGTCATTACTTGCGAGGATTTCGGCCTCTTGAAATTTGAAAATATGGCCTGGTCTCGTCAAATGAGCCACCACCTGAGAGCTGGCGTCTCCCCGCCTCACAGCTGCTGCGTGCTCGGCAATTCGCGTAAGGAGTAATCTCCTGTTCTGCTGCATAATTATTTATTCTTGTCTTCGAAATTGTTCCTGAACTTGAAGCGAACGCGACTGACTAGCCACCACCGTTTAGCTAGCGCACTCCTTTGAACCATAATTATCTTCATTCAGCAGTTTTCTCTCAATAGGTTTACGCTCTTCCGATGGCACTGTTTTTTTTAGACAAATACGCAGTCTGGAGGTGTGGATGAATAACATGGAAAAGGTTCTCCAAACAAATGATCTGGGCAGTGATTTGTACGAAACTCTAAATTTATCCGATGAACATCAGAAGTTTTGCGGCGCCGTTTCCTTTCAGGAGGAGCGAATACAGCGACTGGCTCAGATGGACATTGTAAGTGGAAGCAAACTCAGGCTTCAGAAACCCCGCTAGCTTTTTTATCTTTTTTCACTTGACTGCATGCATGTGTTAGGTGACCTATCCGACGAAATTCTGAAGTCTGGTTCCAGTTAAAAAGAAATACTTATTCGTCATCACGCACCACATTCTCAAGGTATATCAGTCACACCTAGGTGACGGCTTTCAAATTCTCCTCCTTTTCGGTCACCTATATGATGCACACTCTGAAATAAACGACTACCGAAAATAATACGAATTTTCTTCAGCGGAATTTCAATATCTTCACATGCTCAAAAATATTCTATAGGAAACATGCACTTATATACTTCCCTGTATTTCCTTCGAACTCAGCAGTGGAGTGCAGAGCTTTATTTTTAGCCTATAGAACAAGCAAAAGACGAGACATTTGGGCAACGATCGGGTGAAGTACCCCAAACAGGCGACCAGCCAAAGGTGCCTGTCTTGGGGAAAAGGTGGTAGTAGAGGTTTTACGGGCGGGGTTTATGTACGCATAGATGGATGGCAGAATAAGTATAGATAATTGGTAAATTCGGTTTTCGGGCGAAAAACTTTTTAATGCATTGACATATAACAACCGAAATCAGGTAGGACAATAAAAAAATAAACCCTGTCTACAGCGACGTCTTCTCAACTCTGAGCTGAGGTCAATTTAGCTACTGCACAAGACCGACTACAACAAACAACCCATCCTTGAACGATGAGCCACCAAACCAATGTAATCGTGTCGGACTAAAACCCATTTAAACAAAAATAGCAGGTATTCTTTGTAGGCCACAGATGCTTGGGGTCCTTCACCCGATCCTTGCCGACATTTTTTTACATAAATTGGTAGGATGTGGTTATGTAGCCCCATCTGATGAACACAATAATGTTGGCGTTGGGGCTGGGAGTTTAGGGTCATGGTTAGGGGTTACATAGGAGTTGGGGCAACTATTTCTCAACCACTCAAATTACAACAGCGCATTCCCAATGACTTTTGTATGCATACAACTACTTGACCCCGTCGAATGTGCGTTTCCCAACCCCACCTGTAAAAACTCCTATTACCACCGACCCCATATAACGGGTGGTTGGGGTTTGTTTATTTTAGGTGGGGCTACGTAACCACTGCTGACCCATAGATTTCGAAGCGACATTTGAGGAAGCATATACAAGAGGAACTCCTTAACCGATGTCATGTCTAAGCGGCTGAAAGGTGCAATAAATTAATCTGATGGCCTACAAGTACGCACGCTTAGAGAAAGTGAACTTAGGAGAACGCCAGTCTCTCTTTGAGAACTTTTTGGGGTTCTTGATTAGTGTTTTTATTTTGCTGAGGTTTTGGCGTCTGTCGTACACGCCGCAGGTAGGTCGACTTTACGGCTGGCTGAATTAGCGTCCATATTGCGGGTCCCATTTAGGCTTAGGCTTAAAAAATGCTGCTTGTGTACTGTTGAAAACAACTCACTGGCCGTCTTCCTGACTGTGCTGAGCTACATTTGAGGTCCATTCTTTCATTTCATGACTAGCTGCTGTTCATTTTGCCAAAGGCAACTGTTAGTGAAGTCAGCTGCAGATGAGGTAAACTGTACTGAACGACCACACAGAGAGTTGTTATTTTCCCCAAAAAAGCGAAGTAAACCTTCCACACCCGGACTCTGTCATCCATAAATGTCAAAAAGAATGCTTAGTAGGAAGGTTTTGCAACCTCATAGCAGACCCTTTAGACGTCTGTCGCAAATGTACCGGGATTGTTTTTGTGCGAATCGTTAAAGTCCTATTTGGGACAGAGAGTGTCATATCGATCTTGATTTCTCTATAAATTCTCTCGTTAAATAGGCGGGGTTGGCCAGTAGCCGGGTGACTACAGATGGAAAAAGTGCGCCTTAGCGGGCCGATCCTTTACACATGTTCCATGCGGGCAGACTCCATCCAAAAATGAATCCTAGTTTTTTATCCAGACAGTATAGCTGCCAGAACAGAGGCTACATGTCTGAAGTAGGACAGGACTTTGACAATTATTCCGGGGGTTTTTGTATGCTGCGCTAAACCACCTGATGAATTTTACCTTCTGCGAATCTCGCTCTCTTACTCCTCCACCCCCCCTCCCTATCTCCACAACTAGCATAGTGCTCCTGCCAGAATTATAACTAAAACATCCATTGAAGCTTCAGACCGAGGATGACAGCAAGGAATGGCTGGACGATATTCACAAGGAGTTCTCGGAGCTTCTCCAAGAGCACAATTTGTGGCGGCGGACTCCATCCCCAGCAGCAGCGGTTGAGGAGAAAGCCCAAATGGATCTCCAGCCCAGAGAGGAACAACAAGTCCTATTCGGTACCGTTCTCGGTGTTTTTCTTTAAAATTCATCCACTGAACACAGTATTCTACTTCTTTCATAGGCATTTTTTTCGACGCTGATGGAAGATGCGTTGATTCACAGGGCAAACACTTTGCCCGAAGCCGGCACGACCTTGTACAAAGATCGGTTTTGCGTTTTAGCTTTAAGTGTCTTTAAAAATTATACGAGCAATCGGTGTGGTTTTCTTCCTAGGAACCCGGATGAACAACCTAGTGAGCCCTTCAAGAAAGTATAATAAATCTAAACTCGTTGAAAGACACCTAACGACGTTACCTGTCTAGATTGTACACAAACAGGTGGCCTCAGTCCGCACCAAGCTAGTACGGCCTAAGAAAAGTATGAGTTATTTGGATAGGCGAACATTTGTCTGTAAAGTGCAAGCGGCGTCTGCGATGCTGTATGTCGTGGAAAAGGTGACAAAACGGCCAGTTCTTGATTTATAAGCAGTACGAGGTTGTAAATGGATATCATTACCGGTCTCTAATAGCCTTTTTCATTCCAGGTACAGTGCGTGATTGACCATAAACAAAACTCGTACTGTTGACGCCTGTCTATCAAAGAAAGACGAAGTTATTTGCAGGGACCGTGAATCAGTCAGTTTACCAATTTGGATTGCTAACGGACTCAGGGAATCGAGGGCTGAAAGAGAATGGGGTAGAGCAGTAATTATAATCAATCAAACACCTTTTATACCACCACAATGCGTTAAAAATTGCGGCTTGTACATCTGTACAATCCTCCTTGACTGCTGGATGAGATCAAAAGAACGTTTCCACTTATTCGCCATTTTTTCAGAAAGGAAAGAAGGCATCCTTTATCGGAGATACCTTGGAAAACGCTCGAATTCCCGTTCAAGTGCCAGGAAATGGAGAAAGCAGTTTGTTGTCCTTAATCCTGACACGTTATCACTGCAATTCCTTGATCTGCCAGAAATATGCGAAACACGCAGGTGAGCATCTTATAAAATATTAAATAAAAACCCTGTCGCGTTTTCCATACAGAGCTACCTCCTTCCGTATGTTGAGGCGGCACTGCTGTCTAACCATTTATGGGCAGCATTCATCCGGTCCTTGACCCGCTTGTTTCATCGAAGTGTCAAAAATCAAAGAAATTGGCGTCAAGGATTTCGCGGTGCCTGAGTAACCGTAAAGGTTTAGATTTTGTGTAGACTTTAAATTTCCGCCTGACATACAAGTCCGACCAAGAACCTCTTGCACAGACAAAGTGACGAATGACAAAAATCGAGCATTGCAGACCGTCAAGACCGTCAGTTTGACCACAGTGACTGATGATGTTTATTGTGGGCTTCACAACCAAGTCAGAGTAGGGAGGGTGACTTCCGCTTGATTTAGTGGTAGCAGACTTGTACTGCATCTACCGT
>CACRXP010000567.1:10867-36213 GCA_902702965.1 Spirometra erinaceieuropaei
ATATTACTACCTTACTTAAGTTAACGTTTTGAATATAGAACAAATTTTGGAATGTCGGTCAAAATTTCATGAGACAGCGCATCTACTGTATGTGCTATGAATTTTCCTTATTGTTTTTGTACGCCCTTATAAATCCGAACATATTTTACGAAAATAATGCACAAAATATCCTTTTTCTTACTCTCTTTGTAACTGAGATTTTTTAGGACAATGAAATGCCTGTTCAGATGACATCTTATTTGTCGGTTCATAAGTGCTCCTTACAAAGTATACGACTTGGTTCATCCCCACTGTTAGACTTTATGAGCTTTATGTGGTATCATCTGAATATCTCGGAGGAATATATTATTTTTTTCAAAGTGTAAGTGTATGGCCTGTAGTTTGACAACCCTAAGCCCAGGTTAACGACAGTGCTGGTCCAAGGTTACCCAGGCATTGAAAAAACTCCCTTAAGGCTGGAAGATACCGTTCCCTCAAGCAAAAAATTAAAGAAGTACTTTATTGCGAAAGGAGTGCAAGGAGATATATTTTATGCATAATCTCCATTAAATATGTCTGAATTTATAAAGACAATGAAATCAATCGGACGAATTTACGCTAACTGGGCAGTCGGTTTTTTCAGTGTGTGGGATTTTTGCGGCCGGGAACACGCATTCTGACATGACTGAACTGCCCTATGATGGTCAGTATTCCAATCTCACATAAGCAACCCCTTCTAACCAAAATCATATTTCAGAATTTCAGCTAACGTTTCAGGAGGCTCATCGCCTTTAAGGAGGAACCATTGCAGCCTGACCCCCAGGCCTTAGTAGGACCAGGTTATCCTGTCTTAGTTGACATCCTTCAAAGTCAGGACTGATAGCGCGTCACAGGATAATTTCAAAGCGTGTTTGATTGTTCATAGTGAGGAAATAGACGTTAGATCCGAACATGTTCGATTTCAGTCTCACTTTCGTTCTCTCTTTCATATGAGCCCGTGGCTTTTACAGCAAGTCAAACTGAGCGGAGTCGAGTTTGGCCGCAGCGGCTGATGTAACGCAGAGTTATGAGTGCCCGAAAGTCGGCACTAAGACCTGTTTTCCAAAGCGAGACCGACCTACCCCCTCTGCCTTCAACCTCTCAGACCGACCACGACTTAAGATGCCTTCCTTGCACCATTGTTTTCACCCAAAACTGACCTGTTAAGGTGAGCACTTGGAATAACCGGAAAGGCCTATGTCTGAATAAATACTGCCAAGGACAAGGAAGACCGAGATGGCTATTTCTGGTCACCAGCCGCTTGTACCCAACCCCAGGTTTTTCAGGAGCGGGGATTCGGAACCGGATTCTTGTGTAATTGAGCGTTTCTAAGTCGAGCGCTCTGCCATTTTGCCACGGACGCACTGTTCTATTGGTCGCGACCGGGGGTGTTATATATGAATCTATGAATCTACCTGAGTCTGGTAGTCATCTGGTGGGGCTTCTAGGTGAATTACTTGGGAAATCCTGCTTCGGCAGTCAACTTACTGTATCAGATTTGGTGGATTCCAGACGTTGCAGTAGGTTGGGCGGGTAACTTGATCCAAATGTGATTAAACTCGCGTCGTCCGGCGGGGCCTCGTAGCTTAAGTGGTTAGAGCGTTGGCTGTACTAAAGCCTTACTGCGTAGGTTCGAATCCCACCGAGGCGCCCAGTTTTTCACAGTTGGGTCAATATGAGTGTTAGGTATCGTTGGAGGGGCTCTCACTGTTCGGATTACGAGACTTCCTTGTTTCCGTTGCGCTTTAGGGCTCAATCTAGGTCCTTCGTAGGTAGGCGCATGGCTATCATCCACAAATGCCGTTGATTGAGTGATTCCAAACATGTCTGCGTCAACTTGTGGTTTTTGGATTTTTGAACTGACATGGACGCGCTAGTTACGAGATTTTGCTGCTTATCTGTCCAAAGGGCCTTTTTGCATGCTCACATTGATTTGCGAAGGGGTGTCAGTCCTTGTCAGATCCAAGTTGCCATCCTTCTTCTCTGCTCATATCAGTAGTTACACACTTAGATCCACCACCACTTTTTTTCTGACACCGTAGCTGTCGAGTGATTGTCTAGAGAAGATGTCACGGTCATGCCTGTGTCATGCTCACAACAGATGTTCTCATCGCGGTAGCGAAGACCCTGACCCAGCAATGCCTCGGCTGTGGCACGATGTTGTCGAGGAGCAGAATCTTGAGTTCCTTTCAGGATAGCCAATTCGTCCTGCCTGCCTAATTTGCCTCTGAAATGAAATGCGCCTTTCCACATCATATTGGGAGTACGCAGCGTTTTTCCCTATCCTTAGGCATTCTGCTCATAGTTGGCCTTAATTAACACGCGGTTAAACTTTGAAATTTGGACTTAAAGTCCCATCTGTACGAAGGGGTGCTTTCTGTCAACTTCAATTGGACTGTCCGCCCTTCTCAGCATATGAGCAGTGCGACTCTGAAACTTACATTGCGTCAGGCATGTAATTCTAGCAGATCAGTTCGTCTCCGGTCAGTAAATGCCCTGTTGGGAGTTGAGTTAGGATTCAAGTTAGGAATAGATGCCCCCTGGAATTTAGCGTAAGGCCACCTGCAGAACGGGGGGGTCCTTATTCTCGTCTCCAGCCGGTCTGTTTGGCTCCAAACTGGTGCTGGTGCTCCTTCCCCCTCCCCACTCCAATTAGCTGCTCCAACATACTATCTTGCTTATTCTTCTCTCTCTCCTTCCCCGCCGTCTGGATCACCAGTCATGCACACCTTGCAGCGCTCGTAGATGAGGCACAGCTAGAGCCGCACTCTGGTCCTAAACCAGATGCTGTTATTTATCTCTTCACAAGACATTTCGACCGTCGGTTTCGACTATGCCCGCGCGTGTTCCACAGCAGAGTGACATGAGGGACGGTGACTTGCGCATGAATTAGCTTGCAGGGATAGTAAACTTGCTCAGCACCTACCGCACTCGCCTCCTCCCCCCGATGCCATGACAGAGTCAGGAAGACCGGAGGTGGAAAGGAGCTGACGCGGCCGGAGCCGCCCCTAGCCGTGCCGCCACTCACGCACGGAAAATGGCAGGGGGGGGGGCGTATCTTGCTAGAAGATTACTCGACAGTCGAGGTCTCCGCGTTTTTTTGTTTCGTTGACTAGATGGACTCTGCTTCGCATTAAGTTGGTTTTCTGGAAAGTTGCAAACGCCCTCGTAGAAACCAATGAACTGATAGTTTTACTGTCGCAAGCGACGACGTCTACCTTGTGACCCACGAAGTGGACGCAGCATCGGTTACTTATGCGTGAATTGATTTATACTGAGACGTACAGTAGGTGGGCTAACTCATGAAATGTCAACCGAAATGCGTTTTCGTTTCGAAAAGATTAATCAAGTAGGGTTGTAAAACTAATCAGTCTGTAGTATAATTCTATAATAATTCGGTTGCCTTAGGATGCTTGCTTTCGAAGGAACTTCCTTCCGGCTGCATACAAAAAGTATACTCTATAAACAATGACTACTTAAATTACATGAATTTTCTCATCGATTTTCGATGTCCCTAAAAGTTTATATTTCATGGTAAACATGCATAAAAATATTCATTCTTCCGCTCATTCGGTAGAAAATTATGTCATCTTTCAATTTTATACTCGAAGGAGGGACGTAATTCGGTCTTAAAAAGTTTCCAATTATGATATTTTTTAATACCGTGAAATGCCCGTCCATAAAACATCCTGTCTCTGCATTTACTAACGTGACCTGTAAAGTTTACAATATGTCTCAAATCCACTGCTCAATTGCATGAACCCCATATAGTCTCCCCTTAATACCGTTGAGAAGCGTATGGTTTTCCGTACGCGGAAAATATACTGCTTGTGGTTTGGAAACCCTGAATGCAAGTATAACGGCAGGTCGAGCTCAAAATTGATCTGGAATTGAAAAAGTTTTAAAAAACGAAATTATACCCTGCCTTCGCGTATAAAATTGAAGGAATACGTTATGTTTCTACCAAATGAGCGGAAGAACGAATATTTTTATGCATGTTTTCCATGTAATATAATTAGACTTTTAGGGGCATCGAAAATCTATGAGAGGAATGCATGCTACTTAAGTAGTCATTGTTTGCAGAGTATAGTTTTTGTATGCGGCCGGAAGGAAGTTCGTTCGAAAGCCAGCATCCTGAGGTAACTGACTAGTTGAGGCTGACTAGTTTTACAACCCTACTTAATTAATCTTTTCGAAACGAAAACTCATTTCGGAATTTTGGTTGACATTTCATGAGTTAACTCACTTCCTGTACTTGTGCAGCATCCACCGTGCTCCCTCCTTCTCCCTTTCATTACCCCCGATTAGCTGCTTCAGCACACTATCTTACTTATTCTTGTCTCTCCTACCCTCTGTCAAAGTCACCAGTCATGCGCACCTTGCAGCGCATGGTAGGACAAAATCCATACGACCGGAGGTGGGCGCAAATGCTGTAACTAAGCAGACCGTCTACGCGCGCCACACACCACCCAAACAAACGACTTAGATCTAACTTGGGTAAAAGTTCTACAGAGGCCATGTTTTTTTGAAAGAACGATTGCACCCCGACTCTCAGTCCTGTGAAGCACCGAGTCATATCGCCAGTTGGCGACGACTCAGTGCATCGTGATTCTAGCGCGTTAGATAAGTAAAGTGAGTGATGCCTTGATCTGCCGTGGGGATGGAGTTCCCAGTGTCGCCCTCACTCTCCTTTCCGTACCACATGCACCAGTGGCTTGATTGAGCCTCTCAAGGCACACGCATGCGCGCCAGCAGTTACAGACGCGTGCAGATTCTGCGCAGTCCGATAGACGCGTGCCGTGGACCATTCCGATCTCACTTTGCCTGCTCATGTGTTCTACACTCGTGTATCCGATGAGAAGCCCTCATGAGTCAGCTTTGTCCTACTGTGTGTGTGTACCTGTTGACTTGCTACAATGATTCGCGCAACCCGGCGTTGTGTCCGCTACTTTCTTACCTCAGTTCCGCTCTTCTCCTCCCCCCCCCCCCTACGCCGCAGCCCACGAAGACGGGATTTGGTGCGTCGCGTGGCAGCGCCGCGAGACCGACGGCAAGGAGTTTGTCCTCACTGGTGCGCTAGATAACTCACTCAAGCTGTGGAACTGGTGCGTAACCTGCCCTTATCACTTTTTACCCTCTCACGACTACCGACTGCCAGTTTGGATGCAACTGGCTGCTGCTCAGTCGTCAACGGACTGCACTCTAGGTTACCTTGCTTCTGCAGGTGTCCCGCCTTTTTTATTGCCTCCGCTATTAACTTAATGCTTTAAATGTTTGCTCTTTTACCATTTGCAAACCCATAAATAACTACTCCGGCCAGTAGGGCACTCCTCTAGTTAATCAGGATTAGTTAAGTGCGATGATGAGTCCTCACAGATGCCAAGAAGGGCTGGACTGGATCCGCCGTTTCATGCCCCACGCAGTACCGAAGGCATTACCGTTTCGCTTGGTCAGGGCGCTACTGCAGTCTTGGAGTCGTAACTTCCTCAATTTCCGCCTCCTCGCACTCCCATGATGACAAGCTTGTCAGTTTCTGATTGTTCGGTCGGGTTTTTACTACTCTACAGCATCTTTGCCAGCAACTGCACATCCCCAGGGCTGCGTCATCTTGTTAGTCCTCCTCCTCCTCCTCCTCCTCCTCCTCCTCCTCCTCCTACTTATGTAGTTCGTTGAGTGGATTCTCGAGAAGTCCGTGCGTTATTTTGGCAGCCCTCAATCCACCCTAGGACGCTAGCTTTGCCCTCCTACAACTGGCCACGATGGAGTTGCGCTGGACTAACACGGGGACCAGATCACCGTGTGGCACGCGTTATTTGGGCTGGGCACCGTTCACAAATGCACGTCTAGGCGCGGGCTCATGCGGCGCCAGTTACCTGCGCCCAATCCCCTCATCAGCTGGCTGACCGGATAGGACAGCAGCTTGGTGCTTGGGGGAGGGAAAAGAGGAGTGATATTGACTCTGGGGTCTGCCTCGCCATGACATTCAGCGCATATTCTTCCCTATAACCAATCTGACGCCCGCTTACACCACGATGCACTGTGTTCGCGTGACTGCCTTCATGGTGATAGCAGACTTGCGCAGCATCTACCACACTCTCTCCTCCCCTACCTAGACCGGGATTCAAGACAGAGTCAAGAAGACTGTAGGCGGGAAAGGTCGCAGGTGGCCGACACAACGAAAACCCGCACCTAGGCGTACTAAAAAATCTTCTGGTTCACAAAGTACACTGTCCAGGATTTTACACAACATCAGGGGGAGAAACGGTTGGTTCGGATTCCATTTAGCCCGATGTGCGCCCGCATATAGGCCTGCTGCCACATCCCCAGTGTTGCCATTTGTTATGGATGCGCATTCCCAAAAAAGGCTGTCGGACCCCGATCTGACACCCACCTACGCCATCACGATGCCCTAAAAATGCGCGGTTTAGAAGGCTGTCAACTGATAGGCAAACTCGATCCCCTCAGAGCGGAGACTCAGGTTGCAATGGCTCCTTACTAATGTGGCCTCTGTGGCATCCCCACTCAGTTGGGATCCGAGCGGCCCCTGATCCTTTTTACGCGGAGGCACGCGTAGGCGAGCCGTCCGTGCTTGTCAGCCACTACGTCCGATCCTGCCTCCTGTCTGCTTGCCTCTGTCTTGAGGCTGGGTCCAGGGAGGTGAGGGAGGAGAGAGTGCGGTAGATGCAGCGCCAATCATCCCTACGCCAACTGACGGTCGGGATAACACGGTCGGCTCCTCTCGGCGCGGAGAGCCAGGCTGCAATGGGCCTTTCGTAATGTGACCTCTGTGGCACTCCCACTCAGATGGGAGCCGAGCCGTCGCCTTCTTGCACCTGCGCGAAAGCCCGGTGCACTGTACGCAAAGTAGGCGTGTGTCGCACGTGTAGACGTGATGTTTAGTTTTGTCAGTCGCTGCGTGCGACGTCGCCTCCGGCATTCTTGACTCAGTCTTCGCATCGGGAGAGAGAGAGAGAGAGAGAGAGAGAGAGAGAGAGAGAGAGCGATAGATGCATCGGAAGTCGTCCATCAGTGAAAACCGACCCTCGCTCAATTCGCCGTCCTAATGCGCACTTTGCTATGGGACGCGCGGTGGTCGTTCGCGGCCGTCTAACTGACCGCGCTGGCTGAAAGCTATAAGAGCATACAGAAGGTAGTATCTCCCGAGTCGCCGATGCCAGTCAATCGGCCGATTTATCCGTCAACACTCCGAAAACACTCCACCGTCGCCACTGATGGCTGTTAACTTGGAGAGGTTGGCAGTTTAGATTTATCTGGGCCCGATTTTTGCCAGACGGACAGAGGAGGGATGATCTCGTCGCCCAGATGGATACGCCTTGCAGGGTTTTCATTGACCTTCGGAGGTGAATGTAAACCTATCGATCTTCAAAATGCTCCACGTTTGTAGGGCATCCGTTAGGTTAATCCCCTCCCACGATCGTGAATGCTGAACTATGCGTAGATATGAGACTCGTTACGGTCGTGTTCAGTGAGCATTGTCTGGAACAACTCCTGCGAGTGAAGCTCACAGATTTCGTCTAGGGTAAGACAGTCCTCTCTCGCTCACTGCAACGGTGTCTCAAGGGCGACAATCGAAAAGACGACTAAGGTGGTTTGAGCATGTTCTTTGTCGTGCTTCACGCGAGTACAATGTTGCTGTTTCAAATCTAATGCCATCGACTCTGTGAAGACAATAAAATGGTTAATTCAAAACCTGGTTGCTTATAGTTAGTCAAGAAGCGGAGGTTATTCTTGAACCTCAGAGATTCTATCCTCTCTACCATTGAAGAGGGCGGGTGAGTTCATCAGATTCACTGTCACGTAGAAAGGCAATTTTGACGATATCATCGGGGTAGTCTACCCTGATAGCTAGCCGGGTCGCCCGGTCGCAGGCTAGTGTTGCGACTGGCTGGACTTTTTCAGCAATCCTAGCGGACACCGTTCACACGGGGACAGTAGGTCGACGCGCCTTCTCGGGCGTCGTAGCCCGAGGCGACTTAAGTCGCCAGACAGGGACTTAAATTCCGGACAAAGTGCGTGCGTGCACCTTGCATGCGTGCGTACACGCGCAAAGGGATCCCCCAGGCGTGACGTGCAAAAGGAGCTCGGGTGAGCATCAAGGAGGGGATGTTGCAGAAAAGCTCATTACCTCGCACAGATCGAGCATTGTCAGCCAGTCAGCTTACTAGCCCTCAAGTCAAACGGGCTAGCAAATGTCTAGCCCTGGGCGACTAAATGCCTTCTTCCAATTTATCCTCGAAGGAAGGGTGTAATTTAGTTTTTTTTAAACTTTTCCAATTCCCGATTAATTTTGAACTCGACCTGCCGTTATGCTTGCATTCAGGGTTTCCAAACCACAAGCCATATATTTCCGCGTACGTAAAATCGTACATTTCAATACACTATTAAGAGGCGACCATACGTGGTTCATAAAATTTGGCGTCGGATTTGAGCCATATTGTAAAATTTACAAGCAACATTTGTAAATACAGAGACACGATGTGTCACGAACGGGTTTTTCATGATCTTAAAAATTTCATAATTGGAAACCTCAAAACCGAGTTATACCCCTTTTAAAGTACAAAATTTGTAGAAGACATAATTTCCTACCAAATAAGTAAAAAAGGAATATGTTAAGGCATGTTTTCGAATTTATAAGGGTATCGAAATCCGACGAGAAAGTTCATACTACATGAGTAGTCATTTTTTGCAGAGTTAAGTTTTTACAGACAGCCGGAAAAAAAGTTCATTTGAAAGCTAGCATCCCGAAGTAACTGAAATATCATGGGATTACGCTGCATGTTAATTAATGTTACAACCCTACCTAAGTAATCTTTTCGAATCCAAAGTGCATTTCAGAATTTCGGTTAACATTTTACGAGTTAGCACACCTACTGTATGCCTCCCGCAAGGACTGCCGCTAAGGATTTGCCGATTTTCACTATACATTCGTGCTTAAGGCTCCCTAATTATCTATAGGTAACCGCCGTCCTCATTGTTTACTGCCGAAATTAAGCGATGGTTGGGCATTTGGTTTTGAGTAGGTGGGGCAGCAGCCACTTAAGATCGCTGCTCCCGCTCCCGTCGGTCTGCGAGTTTTGTCCTCACGAACCGCCATAGCCAGTCTCCACGGCCACCTACTCCCCCCTTCCCTTCCCGCGCTCCCGCCTGGTGGTTTGCCTCGGGTGATTTTATGCTCGGCCTGCCTTCCTTCACGCGGCCACCTGGCGGTGACGCGCGCTCTCGCATTCGAGCGCGCCATTCGAATTGCGGAAGAAGTGCTAGCGGTGAGAGAGCAGGCCATGTGAGAGAGAATCTGTTCATGCTTGTGTTTTCGCTGCAGCAGTGGTTGCTGCTCCCGCTGCTGCCTCGCGGCCGACGAGAGCCCTCACAGGCATTCGCATAGCGACCATAAGTGCTCATCTCAGTCTCCTCCTTCCGTGTCTATACTCCTGCATAATTACTGGCCTCAATGCGGCTTCCTGTGAAGAGCACGCGGACTGAGCTCTAAGGCCCAACGACACGAACACGAGCTGGCGTCCCCAACTTCAAAATTTACGATATCCTCCCGGCGAGCCTCACCCTCTTCTGTAAATCGACGACAAAGATAAGTGGGGTAGGATGTAGTTATGTAGCCCAACCGATGGACACAATACTGTTGGGGTTGGGGTTGGGGGTTATGATTAGGGGCTAGGAGTTGGGGTTTGGGGTCGGAGTTAGGGCAACTATTTCCCAACAACTCCAAGTACAACCGCGCATTCCCAATAGCTTTTCTTTTGCATACAACTACTTGAGCTCGTCGCCTTGCGTTCTCTGGCCCCACCTGTTAAAATCTCTATTGCCGGGGATTGTTTACTTCAGGTGAGGCTGTATAACCACATCTGACCATAAGTGGGACTGGGCTGGCCACTTCTGGCTTTACCGGCCGTCGTCAGCCAGTTATGCCCAACCGCAGGTTTGCTTGATGTGGGATTTGGACCCCGAATCTTCGATCATCGAGCGCTGGGTAGTCTAACGCTCCAGCCTCGAGCCACAGGCTCCTTGTCCATGGGAAGAGACTTCACCAATCAGATTAGGGGACATGCTTTCGGGGGGTTCAATCTGTAACTCTTACAGACAGTCGTGATGCAGAGGGAAGGGAGACTGGCTTACGACGAATTCTAAGCAAGAAATGGTCATCCTACTCAAATAACCTGAGTGTAGCCGAGGGAATGTCTGCTGGCCTGCACCATAGGCCCAAGTTATTTGATGTGGCGTAACATGTTGGTTTTAGGTTGAACAGCTTTCCAGCCACCTGCATTGATCACATCTATGAGAGAAACCCATAGTCTAAGTAGTGTCGGTTTTCCCATTGATCTTAAATGTCCCTATAAGTGACCAATTTTGTCAGTAGGAGCGGCGATGCAGATACAATCGGCCTCTTAAAGGAGAGGGAGCTAGAGTGGAACCCACACTGGGAATCTATTTCCACAGCAAATCAGCACAGACGTCAGTGTATTAAAGCTAACGCGTTTTAACTTATCACCACGCGCTGTGGCTTGGATGGTTTTCGACTGACGGCAGTACTCGGTCCTTCTCAGGACTGAAAGTCAGGTTGGAATGGCTCCTTCCCAATGTGACCTTTATGACATTGTTACCTACGTAAGATCCGAGCCACCTGGTACATGCAGTGGAGCCAGGCCATGTGTGTGTCTCGCCTTGTCAGACACTGTGCCCGAACCTCCTTCGGGCCATCTTGACCCTGTCTTCCCATCCGATGCAGGGTGAGGGGAGAGTGTGGTTGGTGCAGCGCAAGTCTGCCCCACTATAACCTAGTCCACGCGGGCGTCACCGGTGTTTCGCCCACTCCGGGGGGCACACGGTGGACGACGACGCCGCCGCCTGTCCTATCGGTTTGTGGTGGATTGTTTCGCGTTTTAGCTCATATCACCGAGTCATGACATTCAAAAAACTTGGAGTTTTGCCGGAGCACAATGTACAGTGAGTGACCGATCTCATGAAATGTTGGCCAAAATTGTGAAATGCATTTTCGATTAGGAAGGATTGCTTAGGTGGTGCTGTAATACTGACTATCTTGCTGCATACTCCTATAGTATTTCGGACTCGGCTTTTGAATGCGCTTCTTTTCAATCTCCTGCAGAAAGCGTACTCTATAAAAAAATGACTACTTATGTAGCATGCATTTTTCATACTGGTTTTTGATAGTCATTCAAATTCAAATATATTTTATAAAAGACACGAACAAATATATTCTTTCCTTCACTCGTTTGATAGAGAATCACGTCAACTTCATATTTTATACTCACAGAAAGAGTATAATAAGGCTGTAAGAAGTTTCTAATTATGAGATTTTTTAAGACCATTTGGTGCCCATTTGTACAACATCGTACCTGTCCGTTTACCACTGCTCCTCATGAAATGTATAATGTAGTCCGCATCCATTGCAAAATCAATGTAGCATCTTTTGAAAGGCATAGAAGAATATATGTTTTTCCTTAAGACTGAAATCACTAGGCACTAAACCAACGGCTGATCAGGCTCCAAATTATTCAGGAAATAGAAGACTTTTTTAAAACCTAAGTATTCTCTTTCTGAGAGTATAAAATATGAATTTGACGTGATTCTTTATCAAACGAGTGAAGAAGAGCATATTTCCGTTGGTGTTTTTTTATAAAATGTATTTGAATTTGAATGACCATCAAAAATCAGTGTGAAAAATGCACGCCAAATAAGTAGTTCCTTTTTACCGAGTACGGTTTCTACAGGGAATTGAGAAGAAGTGCGTTCAAAAGTCGACATCCTGCCAAATCCGAAATACTATAGGATTATGTCGCGGGATACTCAATGTTACAACCCCACCTCAGTAATCCCTCCTGATCGAAAATGCATTCCAGAATTTTGGCCAACATCTTATGTGATTGGTCACTCACTGTACTTCCGCAAAACTCTTGTCTGCGCCTTTTTATACTGGTGTCCCTATTCCATCAAATTTACCATATCGCAGTTGGTGAAACATGGTATCTCACGACAGTTGGCGTGCCTAGACCATTACTGTCGTCATGAGAACGCAAGAACAACATGTACGTGGATCGGGCGTATAGAACGCCGGACTTTCGCAGCGTACACGGCTGCACGCTCTTCCCACGCCAACCTTGTTTCACTAGTGATACGAAGTCTAGATGAATAAAAAGTGGGCGCGGGCGTATCTAGGTGCTGAAGCCGCCTTAATCGCAAACCACATACGCGCTGGTCCCTTTAGGCACGCTGCAAGGTGGAGATCTCAGATCAGGTCGGGGGATCGAGGCCCAGGTGTTCCACACTTCGGGGTTGGGCATGACTGACTGACGACGGCTAATAAGCCAGAAATGGCCATTCCAGTCTCCCTTGTCTTTGTCGGTAGCACCATTCTGCCTATATCATGCGTCGCTCTGCGGCTGCTGGTTGGGCTCGAGAGAGAGCCCGTAAGGCACAACGGAACGAGTGAGTTCTGTAAGAACGATCGGTGAGCGCCCCCCTACCACTGTATATTCCCGATCGAGACGGACAGGACAACGGGCTCGTGGCCCAGTGGTTAGAATCGCGAACTTCTAACTAAAAGGTCTCGAGTTCGAGCCTCGGGTGTTCCACACTTGAGGGTTGAGTATGACTGGCTGACGACGGCTAATAAGCCAGAAATGGCCATTCCAGCCTCCCTTGTATTGGTCAGTAATAACATTCTGTCCTCATATCTCTCCTTGAAGAGAGTTGCGATAGTGGTCACAGTAAGAGGGAGCGATTGCAACCTGACCCTCAATCTGGACGGGAGCTGAGTCATCGGATTAGTTGACAAACTTTCCGTCCAGGACTGCTGGCTTTCCTGTTTGTTTCCATAATGAGTGAACCAAGCGCGGGATCCGAGGCGTACCAACCCCCATCTTCTTTCTCCTGTCTTACTAGCAAGTCTGGAAAGTATTCAGCTTATAGGAAGTTTGACCTGGCGCAAACCATTCGCCACACGCAACACACAGCGTGTCAGCAGTAATTGCCTCAGGACGATACTAGATGCAGCATTTACACTTTGCCTCAACTGTCCTCGCAGGTTCAGCCACCGCATGGCCACATGTGCATCCATGAGTACCTGTGGGGAAACGCCGCCGGTCAAACGACATATCACCTCACTAGTGTATATACACCGCACACGAATCTGCTCCTCATCATCAACGGAATTGGCACTTCTCACGCAAGTGGAAACCCTGCCTTTTGGCTCCTTCTCCATGCGACTTCCCTGCCGCCCTAACAAATGTGAGATCCTAGCAGTCCGCACTCTTTGTGTGAAATCCTGGCGTGCGCGCGGGTGGGGGGGAGGGGATTGAGGTCGACGTTCACATCACATATTCCTCACAATGAACAATCTGAAGCCTTTTAAACCATCATTATGGGCTAAAAGCTCTGGCTTGGAAGATTGACAACTGACGACTCAACTCAGACCTCGCAGTCAGCCCACTGTGGGTTTGTGGGGAGTGACCGACTAGTGTATGAGTGTCAGACCGCGAGGACTTCTTAATGTGGTCTCTATCGCACTCTCACACACATGTACTATGCAAGCCACCCACTCTGCGTGAAATACTGGCGTTCGCTTATGGAAGACCAGGGCCGCTTTCTGCTGTCATTCATCTGATTGACCGGCTCGAACAGTGGACTGTTGTCTGCGAGTAAGGAGGGAGAATAACGTTGACCCTCAACGCATATTCCTCACTATAAACAGTCTGACGCGCTTGAATCTATCACGATGCGTTAAACCCAGTGGTTTGGAAGGCTGCCAACGGATGGGATAACTCAGTCCTCCCCCCAGGACGGAAATTCAGGCTGCAGTGTGACCTCTATGGCACTCCCACTCAATTAGGATGCGAGCCGTCCGCTTTTTTAAGTTGTGTAAAATCCTGGTCCTTTGTGTGCGGTGTCACGCCTAGGTGCTGGTTCACGCCGCGCCAGCCACCTGTGCTCGATTCCGCCTCCGGTCATCTTGACTTTGTTATGACACTAGGCTCAGTTGGATGATGATGAGACGGGGCGGTAGATGCGGTGCATGTCACCGTCCCTGCGCCCACCATGCTCTGGTGCACACAGTAGACATCGTCGAAATTGACCTTTGAACTGTCATAAAACAAACTAACATGTCCCTTTGCTCTTTCCTCTGCTCCAGGACCGGCGATGATCTCCAGTTGAAGACCTCCTGTGAGGGTCATCGTCTTGGCGTGGTCTCCGTGGATATCAATAAGTCTGCCACCCTAGCCGTCTCCAGCGGATTAGATAGCCAGGTCTGTTGTGGTCTTTCGTCATCTCCGTGGATGCCTTAACTGCCTTCTCCTCATTTACACCCCGTGTATGGTTAATGTGTCTCGTTGATGCCCTGCACCGGTCTTTCACGCTTGTATCTTGTCACCTTAAGGTCATATTTTGGGACTTGGATTCTGGAAAACAGCTCAAAATCTACGAGGGAACACCTTTGGACACATGGACTGTTGCTTTCTCTCCTGATTCGCGCTATGTCGCGACTGGCAGCCACACTGGATGCGTCAATATGATCGGCGTAGAATCGGGAAAGAAGGACAGCTCAATTGATCTGGACGGAAAATTCACTTACTGTTTGGCATACGTACGTCCGGAGCTGCCATTTGTTGTTTATTTTGATTTGCATCCTCTCTATCTTCGGGGATAGACTGAAGTTTTACGAACACTTTATTCATAGCTAGACTCCCTGAGTTAAAGTGGACGTCAATTTGTTTGCTTCTTCCGGCTTTCACCGTTATCCAAGGATTTTGCCCATGCGCTTCTCAGCGATCTGCTCCGGGTTTAAGTGTGCAAATATGTAGCAGCGCCCAGTGACCCCGAACACCATTTACGTTTGTCGTTTTCACTAGCGTCCCCTGCGGTGCCGATGCTATTTCCTTCTTTCCTTCAACCCACTGTTTTGGCGTCATTGGTGTTCATGCGATGAAGTCAAATCCAAATCAGCTACTTTTGCTATTTTGTCGGTGAAGTATAGGAGTCGCGGTTGACGTAATCCATGTGGTGATGGGATTGCCAGTTCAGTGCGCAGTCCCTTTGTTGACCCATTAATTTCAAATTAATACAACCTGCCTACTTTATTATCTGAAGTAGGCGTTGCGTCTTGGCACAAATTTTATGCGTCGGCAGTTTCAGTCGAATTTGATTGCCGTAACTCCACGAATTAGAATGCATTTTTTGCTACTGACCTTGGCCAACATGGTGTCGTAATCCCTCTGAGTAACCAGGTCGAAATTCGCTTATATGCTAGGAATCGGAGTCACCGAGAATTGTATTCCCGCCGCTTCATGGCGCACCTCTCACCGGCTCAGCTACGGCGACCCACGTCCAACACTGGGTGCGGGTGATACGCAGGATGAGGAACCGCAGATCGTCTCCTTATGTGCCCATGTTGCACTTGTCCGATTGCCATGCCAGGATGGTGTGAGGCGAGCCCTTGTCTACCACATGGCGTGAAGCTGTTGCACAAGTGATGAAAGGCTTGTTCGGTGTGCGGTCTTTTTGTTCATATTTAATCTGTCTACTTTATTATATGAAGTAGGCGTTGAATCTTAGAATATATTTTCAGTTCAGACTGCTCAATTTCATTACCGCAATTCTAAGAAGAAAACGACACATTTTTCTCTTACAGTCCTGATTGCGTTGGACCCGGTCTGACAGTTATAAGCACTTGCTTCCAACACTCGAGGAGATATCTAGTCGTTTTGCTATCAAATGAGGGCTACATGCAAAATCTGGTCGTCAGAACGCCTTCTCTAGACACCTGTGCAATGCACAGCACTGTTACTGCCGCAAGGATGACTCTACTTGAGATGTGTTTACCGACAAAGACAGGGACACTAGAGTGGTCATTTCTGGCTTATCTACCGTCCTCAATCAGAAATGTCTTCTCCAGTGCGCCTATCACTGTCAGTAAATATTTCTCAGTGTGTGGGCTGTGTGAACCCTCATCTCCATGGCAAAGCGGGGATTCTCATTGCCCATCGGAATACATGGGCGTACGCCAATCGCATTCGGAAAATGACTTTTATTACGATCTTATGAAAGCTCGGATACGGCTCAAACTGCGTTGTCGAAATGACACGACCTGCTGGGAAGTTAGTCCCTCTCACTGGCCTCAGGCTTCTGTCAGGTTGTCTCCAACTGCCTCGTCACACTGTCGCAAACTGCAAGGGCTCCCGAGGATACAGCTGGCTTGAACTAAAGCACACTATTGAGTGCGTCCCAGAAGGCCCCACTCCACCGCAGGCGTTGTTGCAAGGATTGGATCTGTGGTGCAAGACGGCTGGCCCAAGTGGTTAGCCAAATCTCATGGCCACAGCACAACTTCAATAAAGTAGTAATTAAACTAGCTCATGCTCTTACAGACGCCTACTTTAATGTAGATGCGAGGGAGTTCTATCGGACTGGGAAGATAGATCAGCCCTCTGGTCCGTCAGGGGTTAGGGGGTTAGTGTTAGACCCTCTATTACCACCGGTCCCGGATGACAGGCGATTGGGGCTTGTCTACTGCAGGTGCGGCTACGAAATAAGATCCGACTTTTGCAAATTTTGCGGTCGGACATATCCACCCAGTCAACATGGACGGTGAAACTCTAGAATCAGAGGTAAGCCAAACTGTCCACCGAGTAGCCAGACGCAGCTGCCGTTGTTCTTCTTTTATCCAATCATCTAGAATTTGAGTGGGGTAAGTTTGAAGACCAGGCCGTGAATATACGAAGCTTCTGTTAGGGCAATCTTTCTATGCGAATGCGGGATACGGTCTGCACAATCAGAAGAGTTGCATCGCCCGGGAGTCATCAATCGATACTACCTGCGCTTCATTCCCTAAATTCGTCTCTCCGATCGCGTCTCCAAGTACCTGCAACAGTTACCGATCGATTGTGCTCTCCTTACTCGCCAACTGAGTTGGTTCTGCCGCGCCGACCTGACGGCGGAATCGCCCGTCACACCATCTCACTCGAACCTGCCCTGGCATCGGGCGACGACATCGCCTAAGGACTGGATGGCCCTCGCGTGAACCGATCGCGAGCGCATCTTTGTCTCTGCGACCTCTGGTCTGCGGATCTGGTGTGTGTCAACCGGCTCCTCTTCCCTCGGCAGCTGCGGCTCATAGAGTGCAATGAGAGACGATCGGGCAGGATGCGTAGGATCTGCGACATGCAAGTAGCTGAACTAAATATGACGAGTGCCCTTGCAAGTGACAGTTCGACCGTTGTGTCCGACGATGTCCACCGTGTACTCCTCAGCAAAGCGCAGCAGCCGCAGTGACTTGCACAGCACCTGCCGCACTCAATCCTCCTCTCCCACCTGTACCCGATGTGAAGACAGTCAAGAAGACCGGAGCTGGGGGAGGTTACGGGTGGATGACCGCCTGAGCCCGCACCTTGGTGCTCCATTCCACATCCTCTGGTCCACAACAGGATTGACTAACAATAACAGAAAAGATGGAGATGGCTGGGTAACCATGCACACGACCTGTGTATCCAGCGGAAGCGCAAGCGCATCTACCAGCAGGGAACCAGGTACCGGAGAACTGCAAACGCATGCCCAGCTGCGATGGCCATGATTTGCTGATCATAGCGTAGCAGATGCTGTCTTCCCTTGAGACCTTTGCAAGGGGGTGGGCATTGACGGAAGGACAAATGGAGCTGCCATTTATCTGCCATCTACTGTGGTTCGTTGGCTTATTTGTTTACCTCCACAAGACTCGCCTTACGGACTTTTTTCATCGTGAAAGCCACCACTGCCCTCTCAGGAGGACTTACTGCAGTAAACACAAGAGCTGCCTTTTTGATAAACAGTCAATCCCGTCCTTTTTGTTCCTCTCAAGACGCCCTGTCCAAGAGAGTGCGCCTTTACTTGGTGAGGACGGCTATCGTTCTCTTGTCAAAAAACAACCAATCCGCATGTACTAGGTCTGACACTGAAGATCTGCGAGTACGTTACAGACCAGTTTTGACTAACGGTGTGCTTTCTTCGGGCACTATTCACATTGAGACTCTTCTCGAAATCAGTGACAGAAACGGGTCACTGTCTCTGATGATGGGTTCAAGTGAGGATCCGAAACGCCAGACGAATAAAGCCCTTGTTCCAGCTATCGCTTCTTCTTATTCTTCTTATCAACTATTTCCTCGAGCCCGCATCTTCCCCTGTATCGGCATTTTGTTTGGGCGCGACGCGCTCCGATCAGCCCGACGATGGGGAACATTTGCCCTTCGCGTTTAGGGTTTATAGTCTGTCAGTAGTATAATTCACACGTAGGGAAAATCTTAGACTCTTATATGTCATCAAGAAGGCGCCACACCGGTTTCAAAATTTTTCAATGGATGTGACCTTTGTTGTGTAGTTCATAAGTAGCGCCAATAAACGGACAGATACGGTGGACATTTCACGGTTCTAAAAATCTCATAATTATAAACTTCTTAACTCAAAAACTACCCTCTCCTCGAGTATATAATTTGAAAAAAGACGTGGTTTGTTACTAAATGAGTACTGAAAAGGATATTTTGAGCACGTTTTATATAAGATATATTTGATTTATGACGGCATCGTAACTCAAGGGAAAAAATTGTACTATTTGGACAGTCATGTTTTGCCGAGTGCGTCCAAAAATGTCCGAAAAATTCTGGGACTATGCGGCACAATAGTCAATATTCTAACCCCCCCCCCCCCTCTTATCGGGAACACATTTCGGGAATTTGGTTAACGTTTCGTGAGATGGATCACTGTCCACAAGTTCATTGAGAACTTAGTACGTCGTGGTAATCGCGTGTCATATCGGCTGCCTAGGCGGAGTTTTTCCGTTCAAAGTGGCCTCGCCACACCCTAGTTCACTGTTTCATCTGCTGAGAAGCACCTAATCCTTGCACCGATACCGACCAAGTGCAAAAACTAGTCTAAATCCAGCACCGAAAGGCTGAGCGAAGGCTTAACCGTGCGCTGGGTGTTATCAGATGCGTGAGTACAGCCGCTGGATAAGGCAGTCCAGGCGATCATCGCATCCACGGCACCAAGTGCACCGTATTCGTTGCGGTGCTGGACATCAATTTACGACAGAACGGATCGGGGCAAGTTCCGCTGTCTCCGCGGAGCGACGCAATAGTAGTGCTTCCTCTATTTGTAGTTTTCACCCGCGTCCCACGTTTCCCTCGAGTTTCTACTATCATTGTCCGTAATCCCAGCGCAGATCGCTTTACCAAAATAAGCAGCTGTCGGTGGTGGTAACTATGTGAATTTTACACTGGCAGGCTATGTACTAGGTCCCTGGTCTGCTGGTCTTTAGTCACAGAAAGTGTTTGAAATTCTCCCACTATTGTTCAGTGTGTAGTCGTCCTCAGGTTAGCGGTCGAATAGCACGATCATGTTCATGACAGCTCACCACTGTTCCATAAACATGCTGCCGACAAGGTAATTGGGTCTGGAACGACTATTTCGGGTTCATTCACCGCTATCAACCAGTTTTGTTCCGTTATTTCAACCCCGGACTCTTGTCACTGAGCCTTAAGTCCAACGATTGGCTGTTTAGCTCCTGTGGCCCGTTGTTCTGTCGACTGCTATCAACTGTTATCCACCACCAGCCGCACTGGAGTTGCGCTGGAACATAAAGAAGTCGGATTGGCTCACGACGTGTGTTTACCGAGCAGCGTAGGGTCCGCGCGAGTCCGTCACAATGCCCTATGGCGCGCCTTGGACACAGGCCTTCAAGCCGTGTCATCCATTACGCCCAATCCCAGCACCAGCAGGTTGACAGCAAATAGGCCAGTTGGCTGACGCATGGGAGAGGAAATAGTGAGACCGAGTCTGGGGAATCCATCCATACAGCACATCCGCGCATCTACTGCTACAGTAAATCTGACGCGTTCAAATTTTTTACGAGGCGCTAGAAGTCATGGATTGGGAGGCTGTCAAGCGAGAAGACAACTCCTTCCTTCTCAGGACTGAGAGCCAGGCGGCAGTAGCTCCTTATTTGGCCTTTATAACACTTTCAACCATGTGAGATCCTAGCCGTCCCTGCAGTAGCCTGGTACATGTCGTGGGTGCCGGGTTGTGCGTGGCACGCGTATACGGATCATTTAGTTTCGCCGGCCCCTGCGCTCGTGCACACCACAAGTCGTCTTGCCATCTGAGCAAGGGAGATGTATATATAGGGTGCGGCAATTTTGCACAAGTCCGTATCACCAGTGCTGCACCTATGCCGTAGGCACTCGGTGGATGCCGTTGCTTTCGACGGCCGAACTGTCACTCAGCTCCCCTCAGTTCGGTTTGCTGAAAGAGACGGGCTAACGGACGGACGGACGGACGACGGCTAATCAGCCGTCTTCAGCCAGTTATATCCAACTCCGAAGTGTGGAACACCCGAGGCTCGAACCCGCGATCTGTTAGAAGTCCAACGCCTCTAACCACTGAGCCACGGACCCGTTGTCCTGTCAGTTGCAATCGGGAATGTACAATGTTAGGGATCGGTGAGCGCCCCGCTACCATTTTCTGGTCGCAACCAACAGTACAACGAGCCCGTGGCTCAGTAGTTAGAGGCGTTGGACTTCTAACTAACAGGTCGCGAGTTCGAGCCTCGGGTGTTCCACACTTCGGGGTTGGGTATGACTGGCTGACGACGGCTAATAAGCCAGAAATGGCCATTCCAGTCTGCCTTGTCTTTATCGGTAATAACATTCTACCTATATCATGCGCCGCTGTGCGGCTGCTGGTTAGGCTCGAGAGAGAGAGAGTCCGTAAGGCACAACGGAACGAGTGAGTGCCGTAGCAACGATCGGTGAGCGTCCCCTACCATTGTATATTCCCGATCGAAACCGACAGGGCAACGGGCTCGTGGCCCAGTGGTTAGAGGCGTGAACTTCTAACTAACAGGTCGCGAGTTCGAGCCTCGGGTTTTCCACACTTCTGGGTTGGGTATGACTGGCTGACAACGGCTAATAAGCCAGAAATTGCCATTTCAGTCTCCCTTGTCTTTGTCGGTAATAGCATACTGCTTAAAAGGATATTCTCGCAATCATTTCTGACATTTGTCCTCCGAACCCAGCCATTCCGTCAGAACGTGGGATTTGAACCCCCGCATTGATGGCTTAGTCATGTTCGCTGTTTTAAAGGCTCATACTTTGGTTAGAGACTTCATATCACGCGCACACTTGTTTGGGCTAACTACGTCGCGAATAGCCATTTAAGCTCGTGAGCACATGACGCAGTCGAGGTCCCCGATGCTGCGGGGCTAGGAGCTGACCGGCCATTCGGTAAAATTTTTTTTGGCCAAAGTTCATCTTAGGGGTGTCTGATTTGCCAGATCAGTATCCAGTCCTGCTTGCAGCTGTTTCCTCCGTTCAACCCGCACCGCTACTTATCTCGCAAGTAGGCTTCCCTACCGACCCCTCAACCATCTGCCATCTGTGGACCTGCTGGTAGCTAGACTAACAGGTAGACTCCGGAATCCCTGGGAGGGTGCGGGTCCCCTGTCATCCCGTGGCATTTGTTCCTCCTAATGGAACGCTCATTTCTCCCTGTCCCTACAGAGCCCCGATGGAACTCGCCTAGCGGCTGGCGCCATAAACGGCATCGTGAGCGTCTGCGACCTTCAAACTGGCAGCATCTTTCCCCTTGACGGACACGCGATGCCGGTCCGCGCTGTCGCCTTCTCTCCCGACGGCCGTCTTCTTGCCTCCACATCTGACGACAAACAGATTCGCATTTTCGACGCGTAAGTGTCACCCCCCCCCTCATCCCCTTCCCCACTCTTCGCCTCGCCCCCCCCCCTTTTTGGCTGAACTCTAAAACGTAAGCGGTATTGTTGCATCAGACCTACCAGGGGGGGGAGACAGTTATTCCTTTATCAGACGCGTGACCGAGTGGAGTCTGCTGTCTGTCTTTTGAGGGAGCTACAGCCCTGTGGCGCTCGAGAGAGGGCGGTGTCAGAGTGCCCGGTTTGCCACCGCGCCGGCTCTCACTTGCAGTCAGCCTGATTCAGTCGGCAACATTGGTCGAGTGAGGGAAGGAGGAAGAGACCAACGAACTCAAGGCGTCCTTCCGCTGTCAATCCAACCCGTGCGCTTTCATACCGTCACGGCGCATTGAAAACCGCAACTCCACAGGATGCCGGCTGAACGGATAGCTCAGTCCTCCGAATTGAAAACTCGGTCAAGAAGTGACCGATGTGTCATCCGAGTAAAGTCTACTCCGTGGCCAGTCACTGCACACAAACCCATCTTCAGTCACTCTGACTTAGTATTACTGACAGTTTGACCGTCCCAGGTGACAACGGAGTAAGGGCAACACACGTGGCTTAGGCGTTGATTAGTTTATAGCGTGACAGACTTTCGCAGCATCTACGACACTCTCTTTCCCCATCCACCTTGCTATGATAGTACGACGAAGCCCAGACGATCGGAAGTAACTAGCCAGCCGGTCTACTCGTGTCGTACGCAACCTGGCTCCCACAGCATGCACCAAACAATTGTAGGGCCGGCTCGGTTCCCGTATTAGTGGGAATACCGTAAAGGGCACGTTGAGGAGGGGGAGGGGGGGGGCCATTGCAGCCTGACTTCCAGTCCTCCAGTCTCTCCAAAATACTCCCACGAGGACCGAATTTTCCCGTCAATGGACAGCCTTCCAAGCTAAATTCCTTGGCGCGTCGTGTTGGATTTATCATCATGCCGGTCTGCCGTGTCAGCTCCACTTAGTCTGTGGTGACTCTGGCACGAGGCCCAACCAAGCCGGATTTCGTGCTGGACGTGGATGCGCGGACTAGGTCTTCACATTAAGGCACATTCTCGAATTTCACCATAGCTACCGACGGCCGTCTGCTTTGTTGACTTTGCCGCCGCGTTCGAATCCGTCCATCGTGGGCCTCTGGCGGATAATGGCACTAGATGGTGTACCGTCAAAAAGTATCGCCATGATCAAGGCCTATTATCGTTCCACCACCGCGCAAGTTCTGGTCCGCAACAATCTTTCCCAACTGTTTGGTATTCGGTCTGGCTTTCGACAGGGCTGTATCCTGTCGCCTACGCTGTTCAACTACGCTATTGACTGGATTCTTGGGAGGGCCCTACACGAAAGTGACGACGTTGTGTTTGCAGCCGGACATCGACTGACTGATATCGACTATGCCGATGATATTGCTTTACTTGCTTCAAGTTTTGGTAATCTGCAGTCTATGGTGTCACGGGTGAACGAGGTCGCTAAATCGGTCGGTTTATCCATAAACGCTGTGAAGACAAGAGTGTTTTCAAGCTGCATCCCTGACCAGGAGAAGGCACCTCTTGAAGAAGTAGACAGTTTTAAATACCTCGGGGCGAGGCTGCTGCCAAATGAGCAGAGTAGGGATGACATTGTCTCCCGAATTGATGCTGCCCGCCGGGTTTTCTCAAGCCTTAGGAAGTGCCTATGGATCCCACGCGACCTCTCCATCGACACTAAGCTTCGCGCGTACCGTGCATCTGTCCGGTCTGTCCTTCTCTACGGTTGCGAATGCTGGGCTTTGCGCGTGGAGGATGAGCGAAAACTGGAGGTATTTGATCACCACTGCTTGAGGACCATCCTTCGAATGAAGTACACCAACCTCGTCTCAAATAAGACAGTCTACTCTCGTTGCAACAACATCGCATGGCGAACCCTGACTATCCAAGACTGAGATGACTGAGGTCGTTTGGGCATGTTCTTCGTCGTCCACCTCAGGAGCTCAGTGTTACTGCCCTCGCTCCGGCACCGTTGCCCCATTGGAGGCGTTGGAAAGGGGGTCAGTTCAAAACCTGGCTCGACACAGTTCGTCAAGAACTGGAGGTGGTTCTTGGACTTTCCGTACTCGGTCTCCGTCGTTGGCGAAGAATATGAGTTAAACTGTTCAGATCTGCTATCGCAGCTCGACTAGATCAGGCATGCTCGCAGCCGTACCAAGGAAGTACAAGTACTTAGTCATCCTATTGCAACAGGGTGCGATTTCGGTATTGTATAGGTTGCCCTCACAGAATTCGCCACTGCTTCTCTGGGATTATGATAGCTGTCTTCGTTGTCGCCTCCTTCATTCTCTTCTAGTATTTTTATTGAGAGTGAATTGAATACCCTAAATTACCTTTTTCTGCAGTGAGGTTAGTCTTGTCTTTCCTCTTCGACTGCACATTGCTTCTAACCGCCCTTCGCCGTTTCCGCATCTATGTAGACATGATGGCCGTCTAGTTGTGTCCAGCTTAAACGGACACAACGGCTGGGTTGTGTCGGCCATGTTCAGCCCAGACAATCGGCACCTACTAACCTCCTCCACGGACCACACAGTACGCGTGTGGGACCTCTCCTCCAGGGCTGAGGAACACACCTTCCGGGAGCACGAAGACCAGGCGAGTTGTTCTGTTCCCTGTTTGGATGCATTGTCCTGACACCTTGTTGTTGTTGTTAATATTGTTTGTCGGTAGCAGCGAGGAGGAGCCTCTGCGAAATTCTGGCCGCCCTCGCGGTTGCCTGGTTCGCACGGTCAGATCATGTGTGGCACGTGTAGACGGGCTGTGTGACCCTGTCAGCTACTGCATCGTACCCACCTCCCGCTGGTCTTGACATCGTCTTCTCCTCTGAGGGGGCGATAGGTAGGAGGAAGGGAGTGCGGCAGACGCTGTGCAAGTCCGTAAACTAATTCACGCCCAAGCCAGTGGGGATTTGCCCACTTTGCTGTGGGGCAGCTGGCGCAGGTCGGATTGTGTGTGTGTCTCGCAGCAAATCATCTCTTATGGCGGTTGCCCGGGTCAGCGTTGTTGCGGACAAGGAAATCGTTAGTTGACCACTCCAGGCAACTTTAGTTGCAGGCGAGAAGGGAGGGGGGGCATGAAGTACCTTACTAGTACCCCTCTGTTTGTCCAGCCACACAGGACTGAAAATCTTGGCCCCATCCCGAAATCCGGGCCAGATTGTTGAACACTGCCCTCACTCAAGGTATCACTCTCGAGCACAACAGTGCATGGGCCCATGGAACAGCTGACGGAGTGTCAACCTCAGTAACCATCTGTACTTGTTATCGAATCTCAACAACACAAAAACGGGTCAGAAAGACGACGAGAATGACTGGACAGCCATGCTCACACCCGGTATAGCCAGCGGAAGTGCAAGCGCGTCTACCGGCAGGGAATCAGGTGCCAGGGAGCTGCCAGCGCACTCGAGTCTGCGAGCGTGATGGTTTGCTGAAAAATGGCATAGCCGACGCTTGCAAACCATAAATTCTGACTCTCAAAAAGTAGTTAGGTATGTTTACTGGCGTCTGCCGAAGACTTCCTGCACCGAGAGGTGGATCC